>JXOV01002934.1:0-16478 GCA_001014945.1 Clogmia albipunctata
CCGATCGGGGCTGTAACGCCAGGAAAGAAAAGATACTGAAATGATAGTTTTAGATAATTTTTATAATATTTGTTATAAAAATTATAATAACTGTCGTTCAAAGTTAACATAATTGTAATATAGGGCTTTTTATGTCCATTCAGCCTATGTGTTTAACTCGTTCTCACACCTTCACGTGATGATCGATTTTAAACTGAGAAACCTGCGGGAAGGTTGGACTTAAACCAGCGGGAACACAGGCTATTGCACAAACAAGTGATGGGTCTGAAAATTGAAAATTTCTATCTCATACAGAGGGAAAGGCAATATCAGTTTCAGTATAAAGCAGATTATACTGGTGTCTTGGTGGCGGAAGATTCAGTTCTAAGACAATCACAACGGTAGCAAAACAGCTCTGTTCAGACTACTGTCTTGACGTCAGTCAAAAATCTAGACTGTCAAAGCTAGACGCAGCGCAGAGTAAAGTAATGTACTCAAACGACGACCCATCAATATTTTTTGTGATCCAAAAATAGCATGATGAAATTTAAAATAACATATTTATTTCATATGATATGATTAGTTTTACAGAGTCAAAGTTTATTAAAATAGCAATGTGTCCGCTTGTGTGGTTAGTACCCTTGACTGCCTGAAAACAAATAGTCCCGATGGTTGAGGTTGAGAACACCCCTAGTTCCATACCGGAATGTTGTGGGAAATATTATTATTAATATTTAAGTAATATTTAAGGATTTTATAGAATAAATATAAGATAGCTTCCTAAATTTTAAAATTATCTTTATTTGGAACTGAAACACAAAAAAATAATTGTTAGACAATAAACACAACAACTGTATTCAACTTACGAATTTACCCTATTTATAAAATGTTAAATTTTAATTTTTGAGACGAATTAGTCCATCAATTTAAAATATATTTTGTAGAAAAATGAGCCGGTCTTGAAAAAATGTTGTTTGTGTTTTAAATTATATTTGTTGAGTTTCATTTCATGTTCTTTTAGTCATTAACATAATAAATGACCCTAACAGCAAATGCAATTTATTACAAATTAGATAAAAAGGGAAAAAATGAGAAAACAAAAATCGACGTAACCGCAAAAACTGCAGAACATAATTTATAACTGTTTCTAATTTAATACTTTTTAATGCAGAGGCCAAGCAATAAATCATTAGTTGTTCTTTGTTTCATTCGTTCCCATTCAATTTTTCTTCATTTTTATGTTTCAATTATTTGCCTTTATTGTTATTAGGCGGGCCCCTTCCCCCTCCTCCTTGGCATAAAATATTTGGCAGGAAATCCTTTGAGGATTCCATGCAGAAAAGCTCAAGGCGTTCCGAAACAAACTCAGTGGCACAATGGAGCCCGGTGATTAAACACAGAAGAGAATCGATTTTTAATTAAAAAGATTCTTTTCCCATATCTCAGAACCCCATACTCACACAGAAACACAATTCCAAGCCAAACGCCAAAGATTCGAGGAAGTCTTCTTTCCTGCTTTCTTAATTTCTCATACTTTTTATTATGATTTATTGCTGCAACCAAAGACGAATTGATTGTGGTGGGCGCCTATTAATAGCTCTATCAGGTGAGCCTGTTTTCCAGTGTTCCACGCTCCTGAAATTGCTTTGAATCTTTTAAATTATATCATATTTTTTGTTCGAAAACAGAAAGAAAGAGGGAAAAGAAAACCACTGTTAATGGCTTTAATTTAGACAATTTCAATGTTAGGAATAATACTTAAGTAAAATAAAAGTCCCTCCGGGAGGGATGAAAAGTTTGGTTATGCTCATTTTTCCAAGATGAACTTGTAAACAGTAAGAAGTTGTGATAAGAAAAATTATCAAAACAAATTAGCCGATTGTAAGACAAATATTTTTTTTACCAAAAAAGTTTATTTGATTTTAATTTTAATCTTAAAATGCATAGACAACTTCAAATATCTATTTGTGGTACAAGGGTGTAAAATGTGCCGTTTTTTGTAATACAAGTCGTCAGGCGAGTTTTTCATCTTTCCCGAATAATAAATAATTATATGTCTTTATAACGGCCTGGATTAAATAAGTGCAATTGATCTTTCAAAATGGCACCAGAGTTTTGATTTCGACATAAATTTGAAATAAAGTTCAAAAGTTTTATTTGTGCGATAAAGTGACGCATTATAAATCTCAAATCCCAAAAGCTAATCTTTCGATGCGAAAGGCCGAAAAGTAATCATTAAGTTTGTGTTTCAAGCTATGAATTAATCACTAATTTATCTCATCATAATAAAATAAAGTGAGTCTATTCATGATGAAATGCCAAACCAAACTGAGAATAAATCACTTAACAGCTGTTAAATTGGTCGCCATTTTGAACAGTAATGTCAACACCCATTAGTTTATTTCGATACAAGTGTTGAAATAGAACATATTACAGCACGAATGTACCATTTACCAAAATAGACAAATGAGTGCTGTAATAACCTATTTCACATTTGTGATTCTGAAAGAATCCCAGTTGATTAAATGTAAACCGTTACAGAATCAATTAATAAAAAGGGCCTAATTTTCGATGCGGAATTACACAAAATACTATACACATTTTGTTGCATAAAATTAATATTTTAGCACATACATGTTTTCTTCCAAAAACGGTTTTTATTATTAGACATTATTCTTTCGTGTACTAGTTCTTTTTTATTTCGCATATTTGTTATTTATTATCTGAACTAGAGATAAAGAAGAATCTCGGAAATGCATTATTTTCTGCTTCTCAAAGTTAGCGGATCTTTTGGTGCTATCTACTGTTAATGGAATACATTTTTTCCTACCAGGCGCCTACTGTTCAAAATATTGAAAATTATATATTTGAAATGTGTTCGTGCTTAATAATTTTTTATCCTATCGTCCTTGTTATTTTAATTTTTAGAGTACAGTAATTTGTAGATCAGATGTATAAAATTAACTTTTAAAATTATGTGTGAGAGATATTTGAAGGCAGGTTTTTAATTTAGATTTTTTTTTAGAAAATTCTCCTCAATTTTGTTACTGGTCCAAAATTGTTTGAAGTGTCTAAAACATTAACTAATAAATGTAAAATAATATTGTTAAATTAATATCGTTTTTAAAAATTAATAACCAACAGGAGAGCTTTCCAATTCACCCTCTAAAGTAATTAGCGTTTAATATCTGTATATGGAGTTGCGTATTGGCCGTTTAATGGTTGTCATTAATTTCTGTAAAATACTGTTACCATAATGTAGGGTCATTAATCAGTAGTTGATGCTTGTGACATAATTTTATGGTCGACGCAAAATTTTCGGCACGAGCTATTTAATGATTTGGTTTAAAACGGATATTAGAAGAGAAGTTTGTTTTCGTTATGAGTAATCGACTTGAAGTGGATTTAATTATTAGGTTCTCGTGATGTTCAATCGTGTTATTACTTCTACTACAAACAGGGAAAAAACTTCCCTAGATTGAAACAAATGTATTTTTAATAATAATTGTCCTTGTCGCAAGCTGTAATTAGCTGTGAGGAAAAGAAATGGAATGAGAACTGAGCGTAGTGTGACAAACAATGGAAATTGATAATTAATGGCAAATGGAACTGTTGGTCAATGGAGATATTTTAACTTGTTTGTTACAGATGAGAATCGGACGTGAAATAGTTTCTGTTATTTTCGTCTCAGCAACATGAACTGAAACTTTCAGTACAAACATTTGGGACGTTCGGAAAATATTGGAAGTATTCTTTCATAAACATTTGTAACTAATTTTTTTTAAATTTTTTGTTCAACCAAAAGGTCTATTTATATTTTGGAGCTATGTTTTTCTGGCATTCGCAATGAACTTTACCTAAACTAATTCTTGTATTATTTTATCTATTTTTATTCAATGAAAACTTACAAATTATTATCAATATTTATAATTAATTAACAGTCAATCACATTTAATTATCATAATAGGTTGGCTCCTGTCTTAAATAGTAGATTTTCGTTTTTATTTAAACAGAGATGTTTCTTCACGAATTTCTGAAGAACTAGAGGTACAAAGCTAAAGTTGACGAATATAATTGTATGCCCTAAAGGGAAATGGTTTTTTAATTTCAGAATTCCAACTCAAATTAATTGGTTGAGAATTTTTTTTATTAAATGTTAAATTGTTTAATTCAAATACTTTTTTTTAAAAAAAAAATAGAACATGAAATATTAAAAAAAAACTTCAAACACTTTTCTTCAATGTTGTTTTTAAAAAGTAAAATTTTTGCAGTATTTGGTTTCTTACCAATAAAATGTGTTAAAGTCTTAAAGAAACATTTTTATTTTAAAAAAAATGTTATTTTCTCCTACTTTCGAAACATCCCTCGTTTAAGTCTAACAAATAGTCGTCTATAGATCTTTTTCTGTTCAGAGTAAAACTCATTCATGGCGTTGCAAAGTGTCGGGGGAAGAACTTTTGTCCTTCCACGAAAATAAATTCGTCTTTCAACAGTTTGGAAGCCGTTCGTTCGTCCTTCCACTGCTCTGGCTTCGTCTGTAAATGTATGTCGTGTCAGATCGTAAAAAAGTTATCCGGACGAGCGCCAAAGTTAATGTGATAACGTAGGAAACTGTCATAGCTACAAATTGAGAAATTGAGGAGTATAAATAAATAAGCACAAGAGTAATATCGGGCATGAACAACAGAGAGCGAGCATAGAAATAATGTCCGGAAATTCCGACTGATAACCAATGAAGGCAGCCGGCGACACCCCTTGACTCGGTCACGTACTGCACAAGACCAATTCCAGCGATCCATCACAGACTGACTGGGCGGCCAAGATGGATAGTGGTGCGGTCTAGACAGAATTCCTGCTAATTGAATTAAATGTGTACGCTTCGGTGGAAGGCAGAGCCCAAATTTATTTATTATGCAACGTCCATAAAGCGTGTAATAAAGGGCATAAAATTTCGCATTATTGTCAATAAAAAGCCAACAACTTTTCATGTCCGTTGGACTTGATTATTTTAGACAATCTTTAAAATTCATAATCCTCGTAAAAGTTTTACTTGCCTTGAATTAATAATCAAATTGTATAATTCATCATGCAGATTAGCATAGCACTTCGCAATTAGGCTATATCTTATTCGGTATAGAGAATTAATTAAGAGATATTATAAATGTTGAAAATACTCGTTTTATAAATTAAAATTTTATTAATTTATTATTATTATTTATTGAATTAAAATAGTTAAAACCCTTAGATGTGAAGATTTATTCATGAAATTAAACCTAATAATTGCCAAAATTGTTTTATTTCATTTTTATGACGTTTTTCTTCTTTTAATAAGGAACGTGGGGAGTCTAAACCCCAACCAATGGTTTTAATGTTTCATTGAACATTTTTTGACAGTGTATTACTAGTCAATTAATAACACCTAGACTGATTGTAAAAGGATCTAGTGAGTTAATTCGAACTGCCTTGGATTCAAACTCATGCTCTCTGAGAAGACTGTCGAGTGTGTTACCACCAGACCATTAGGGCACACTCCCAACATTGAGACTTATTACAAGAAGAAATATATTATATAATGAAATAAAAGATTTAATAGATATATCCCATTCCACAAAATTAAATTATACGTCAAATCAATTCTTTTGATGCAAGCTTTTGTAAGAATGAGCTTAAGTTCAAATGAATTTTTTCTCCAAGAAAGCTTAATACCTAAAAAGTTTGAAACATCAAACTACCAAATTAGTTGCAAAAGAGTTACTGGAAAACTTTCCATTTTTTCCGTAAAATGCTTTTCCAACTTTAACGCGAAACAATGCATTTATTATGTAAATTATTTATAAATCGTTTTTCTAATAAAACTTTTAAAACATTTCTCCCACTTAACAATATTTTAATAATAATAACTCGTGGAACCGTAATTCACACGGAATATTCCTAATTTGCGTTTTGCAAAATGTGTTTTTCGGTCGGACGTTGTCGTACCGCAAACAGCAGAGTAGAGAGACGCTATATCTGGGGAAGGCATTGCTCTGGTCCCGGAGCACAAAGCGCTGTACACATCCGTCATAATTATTTGTAAAACACAGTGATTACGTGTTCGTCCCGACAGAAACACACACACACACACGAGCCTGACATGAAATGGCTGAATTATTAACATTCAAATATTTACATCAGCAATTTCATGGATATCATCAGCTGGGCAAAAGTGGAAGTGGAGTGGAGTGGCCAGCAATCAGCCGGAGCTGAGCAGCGATATTATGCGCTTAATCCAGACAAACAAATTATGGAAATTAAACATAATTTAGCCATTGTTGTCTTATCTAGTCCTGAGCTGTTTCGTAGAAGGCGGAGGCAGCGGCTAGACACTGACACTGTTTTGTTCTGGCCAAGGCTGAGGAACGTTTCCAGGAAATATTCAACGCCACTGAATACAAATTGGATAAATCCGAATGGACGTTTAATCGATGCGGAATCAAGCCAGCCAACGAACGGTTTAATGCAGAAATGACACTGAATGATGTTATCGCTTGGGCAGACACGAATCCCTGTCCGAAATTAAAGACCTGAAGAAGTAAGTTATCAGGAGCACAAACTAGAATGTAAAACATTTTTCGCAATACTTTTGTAAATATAATTTTGATACGATAATTCATAACTCACAATATCTTTAAATATTAAGAATCATAGGAACAAATCAGTGCTACAAAATTGAAGAATCCTCAAAGTTATGAAATTCCTTTCAAAATATTGCAGTACAATGATCAGATATATTTAATATCTTAATTATATCTGAAATATTTAACTATAAAGAAGAACTAAGAATGAGGTTCTTTTAAATTGGAATGGTAATGAAATAAAAATAATATTTATTTTATTTTTTAATCACAAGAATTTTATTTAGGTTTTTATTTACATTTTATTGTAGTCAAGATTTTTTTTTCTTAAAAAGTAGAAAGTATTTCACTTAACGATAAATCTTTAACTTTTTAATTATATCCTGAAAATTGATTCTAGACGGTTTACGCTTATTAAACGTATTTTATTAACGGGTGCCCGAGTCATTATCATACAAACCACCCCGACTCCTCACAAAAACAATATATGGGGCCCGGGCAATGACCGGGGCGCCCGTCACGGTGGCGCAACCTTATTCTATCATCTATTTGAAATATAGGATATTGTTTTAATATATATTTTATGAAACATTTACTTATATGTAGTCAATAATCAGCTTTCGGTAAATCTAAAATTTTCATTTCAGAGGCAAATGTGAAGAAAATGACACCAGTAAAATGATGGCCCAGATGTTTAACGTACATAAAAACGAAAGGGGAAATTTGGAAAATCTAATATACCCATTTTATGTCATCTGATTTTTGTTGCTGACACGAAAATCGAGGTACAAGTTACACTTTTCGGGAATGATTAATTGCGCTATTATGTGATCCATGTGTGGCAGGCAGGCAGAGTTGCCTTAACAGAGGAAAAAAACGGCAACGAAAAAGCAAAAAGAGTTTGTGTGGAAAAAGGCAAACACAGCCGAGCGAATAAATGGAATAAATTGGGTTTGTCGCCGGATTATCGCCAATTTGTTCTATTTGTGGCTTAAGACTCAAAGCAAATCAAAGTTCAAAACTGAGCGAAATATTTCACATTTAACTCAATCCTTGACTGGCAGGATTAATCCAAGTATTCAAAATCGTAATAAATCCTCAAAATTTAAATTAACATCATAAATAAAAGCCGAGTCCTTCATCCGTCGGTGGCGACCGGCTAAATCCTGCCTCTGCCTGGAGAAGAGGAGGAGGGGGGAGTTGGGGGTGGTGTTGGCAAAAAGCAGCTGAGGGATGAATTATTCTTATCTGCTTTTAATAAATCCAGATATTTTTTGCAAGATAATCCAGCCGGCAGTTGGGAGGACTTTGACGGTTGACAAAATGGAGTGGAGCAAGATTTTTGGAGCAACAACACAATAACCCAATCCAAAACTCATCCGATTCAACCCAAATTATCCAAAAGTGCGGCCTGAGATGAGGGGCGAGCAGCAAAAAACTGTGTGGGACAGAGGCTGAAACCGTAATTGAAAACTAATTACGATTCACGACCCGACTCGGCAACTGTACTGTAAATGGGATTTCGATGGAGAGCTCATTAAATTGCCAAATAAAACCGTCCGCCAAACCCTTGGCATACAAATTTCGGTTGGCAAAAAACTCATACCCTTCCCCCAAATTGAATGATTCGCACTCGGTCAATATTATCTGGCCCAGATAAACTGATAATGAATTACCCGACTGACTGTTTCATTTCCTTCCACCTGAACATGTGCGTTTGTTTGCCAAATTAAATACTTGAACAAATATTTTTCGAAGCAATTAAATCGGAGAAATCCAATTAATTAGAATTAATTTAATGGCTTTTAATTTATTTTTATTTAAAATTTTATTGGGAATTACACGATTCATTAAATTTACGAGATTTGTAGTTTTCACATATAATTTTTTTATATAAATAACTATGTTCAATGATGCTTATGTAATTACTGTATTTTACGGTTTATTGAACTGATTTTAAATATTTGGAATACAAGTTCAAAAATTGAAAAATAAAATCAATTAAAAATTTTGTCGTACAAATTTTTTAATTGTTAAGTACACCAGTTAACTTACTTTATATTTTATCTTAAAAAATTACAAAATGGTTTAAAAAGAATATTTATATTAGTATTTGTTTTTATTTAATTAATTTTTAATTAATTTTAAATACTTTAAAGATATAATTTTGTTTTTATTGTCGACTCCCATCGTTGTGGACCAAATATAAAAGTTATATTTAACGTAATTTTTGTAAAAGAGACCTATTTCAGAAATATTGTCATATCTTAAAGCTTAAATTAGTTCCAGCAAAGTTTTATCAAATTTGTCTTTCTTTATTACATGTAGCATAAAAACTTTAAGCAGAAACTTCAAGAATATTTAAAAATTGTCCCTTTTTGAAGAAAATTTTTCTTAATGTTAAATATCTTATAATTCCCAAACTGAAAACAAGTTTTAATTAAAGTTCAGTTGCTCTTTTAAAGTAATGTGTTCATTTTTAAATTCTTAAGTACAGAAATTAACCGAAATATATAAGTGGTTTCTGTGAATAAGGTTAATGCCAGGGTCTAATAGGCCTAATATAGGACTAATATTCTCTAATCCAATTACGTATGTTTATTCCGCTTTGCAAAGTAAATTCTTGTTATTTTGTAGATTGGGTTGAAAGCCGGACTAGTCCAATTTTCCTTAATTTGCGGTGCGATACGACTGTTGCGAATTTCCATCCCTAATTACTTAATGGCTAAATATTATATTAATAACCGAGATGAAAGGCTGGTGTACTGTACTTTGAGGAAGGCAATACACAGATCCAATTTCGGTAAATTTATTTGAAGTTTTGCCATATTGGTGTAGTGTATCTGGAAAACTCAAAGAGAGATATTTAGTGAGGAAAATTAAATACGGAAACCTGTTCACATAGTTTTAGTCAATGGAGTTTCTGGATTCGAATTCTGGCAACAATTTTATTTGTGGGGATTTGAATTGATGAGAGTAGAATCACCTCGGGTTCCAGGAATTAATAAGTGGCCACCCCTTAGCTGTCTGCACCAGTTATGAATGAATTTCCATAATTGCGGATTGCTTTTATTTTCCTTTCGTCCGCTCGTTCTCCAGCTTTTTGATTGAAAGAGCCCTAGAAAGCTGTGGAGCACTTTCTGAAAACTGAGTGCAAATGTGGAGCAAATACGGCATGCCGTTTTCGGAACACAGTCAGCTGTACTTTGGTAATGAAGTCGATTCGTAGATATGGCTAAGGGATTATTTTAATTAAATAAATAAATTAGAAAGTTTTTCCTCGCTTAAATCTATACTGCAGACTAACTTACATCCTCCCGTCCCCCCAGTAAAGGTAAATATTTCCATTTGCGGCTGCTGAGAACCACCTCACTTGCCAAATCTTTTGGCGCACACCGAATACAAATACATATAGTTAAGAAAACTTCAGTTTTCCATTTCCATATTTGCAGAGTCTCAAGTTTCCAGCTTTGGACTTTGAGCAAGTTTCCAAATTCACAGACAAATATGCAAATCAACTTGCAACAAAATCGCAAATTTAAGTTTTGTCGCTAATTTGAAATCTGATGAATATTAATTAGATCGATTTCTCAAGAACTTTTAAGGGAATATTGTAATCTAATTTGGTTTACCAGTTTTTTGTGCAATTACTGACATTCAATTACTTTATAGCATCAATAAAGGAAATAAGAAGAAATCCCTTTCGAAAAGAAATGAAATGTGATGAGAATTACATTAAGTGTTAATTAACCTGGTAAAAAGAGAATTACGCTAATTTTAAGGTTACAGCTTTTATTGGATATAAAATTGAACATTTTCGAATTTATAATAAATTTAAAATATGTTTTTATTTATCTCTTTTTGTTTACATTTGGTATAGGTTATTTATAACGTCTTCTTCTCTTTCCATCTCGTTCATTATATGATCTAGGACATCTTCATCTTTATCTTGAGTTCTACAGTCCATCAAAACACTTTCCATTATCCTCTTTATCACCTGCGTTTGAATATAAGACACTATCTTCTCATTTATTTCTAATTTCTCTATATATGAAAAGAACAAAATTATATCCATCAAATTATTATATTTTATATCTTGGATAAAGAAATATAGAAATTTTATTCTTTTTTATTCATTAACTTCTTAAAGTTATTCTACAGGGGTTATTTTTTTAAATCACGACCTTAACGAGTGGTTGGATACTCATATTTTTAATATTGTCTAACAATAATGTTTAATACAAAATGTTATGCATTTTAAGGTAAAACAAACCTTAATTTAAAAAGTCTTCAATTAAAATTTAATTCTTTGTCGTTCCCACACACAACGGGTACTTTAAACAATTATATGATTATATGGTGTAGTTTAAATCCAAGTGAAGTACAAAAAAACATTAATTTTATGAAAAATAACAAAAATAGATTGTTTTCACAACTCTTATTGGAATAAATTAAATACATATCTAAATAATGATATTCTAACTAAGAAATTTATTTAAACATAGTAAATTAATGAAGAACTATCTTCAAGAAATGTAAATTTTTTTTAAATAAGTTAAAAGCGTTTGATAGCTTAAAACGTTGGCTGTGTTTATTTACGTGAGCGACCAAAAACTCGATCCGACCTAAGTTTTTTCTTTATAAAATTAACTGTTATTAGTTCATTCCAATAATTTTAATATAAATCAATTGCCAATGAACCTTATTACATATTTATTGCATTAAATATGAAAACATTGAAAAATACAATAGTTATTATCAATTAAATGGCTGTGTCTATTTACATGAAAGACACTGTATATTATTCCACAATTTATTTGGCATGATGCTGCAGTTGATTACTCCAATTTCACAATATTTTTTCCCAATATTTAAAGATATTGAATTCATATATGAAGTATATTTTAATACTAAACAATTCCAATTAATAGTTGATCATTTAGTTTTAAAACTAATATGCATTAAAGCAATGGAAAACGTTCCATACTCTTATTTAACAAACTGTAAAAAGAGGACAAATATTATTAAGGTAGTAATTTTCAATAAATTCATATCAATGCCGACCAGATTTTCCTGACAATTTCGTAGTTTTTGTTTCAATTGTGGTGTGAGCATTTAACATGTGGAAAACTTTTTTCATTTCAATTAAATGAACAATTTTGGAACGGAATGAATTTGTGACAGGTATGTAAAATTAATTGAACGATTCCGTGTGAAATAAATTTGTGTCCAACATGGGCTGCAGAGAGCTGTGTTGAGGTTTAGATGCCGAAATAAACGGCTAGCCCAACAATTGATCAATAAGAGATTGGCATCCAGACGTGGAATTTCCATGGACACAACTGGAAATGCGGGTGTAATTTCTATGCGGTAATACATTTCGGAATTTCGCAATTAATTATGCATAAATTGGGAAATGTTTTGTACTTTCTATATATATGTATGTATGTATTTTCCGCATTAATGGACCCATTACTGAAATCCACATGCACGGCCACACATCATCGCATTCGGTCCGAAGCGCAAATAATTTATTGCAAATTCTGAGGCTCTCCAAAGCTCGCTGGAAATGTCCTGCCTCGCTGCCTGGCCCACTGCTGGATTATTGAGTGCTAAATGTGCTCATATGTGTGCTTATGACAAATTGTTTACGTGCATGTATTAATTACTAAACACCAGTCAATGCCATCGGCGATCCACATAAATATTAGTGTTGCGGAAGAATTAACAAAATCCGATACAATTTGTTATAAATAAACAATTGTCACTACAAACCACAACAATTATTACTTTGTATGTGTCTGGAATTATTTACACATTAGATTTGACATGGAATATTATCGATATTTTTATTTAGTTATTCAAATCCTTTGCAAATTTAGTAACTGAAATGAAGAATTTCAGCCTGTTAAGATTTCCAATTTAAGCTACTGCGGCCTACTAGGACATCGCGATCCAAATTTTCAAAACTCTGGATATATTTTAAAATTGTCTAACTACCTCCCTCAATAAATTGTTTAAATAATGCCCTATTAGTGAAGAAAATCGGGGTGCGGAACTTAAGTATTTTATTTTTCGCATTTTCTATAAACTTATTCAAGTATTTGCAAATCTGCTATGACGCATAGCTGTAATCTGTTAAGATATATAATGTGTGAAAAGTTAAAGTTCCTTATTTTGGTTCAGGAGATATCAAGGATAAGCGGGTGAGGTTCTAACATTAATTGACAGTGTAATTATCGTAAAAAACGCAAATTGTTATTTTTTACTTCAATATATTTGTATTGTATTTTATATATTTTCATGTCATCGAAAGTAAAGCTTTTATCTATGAAAATATCTTAAGCTTTTGATGTAGTCGTACGCTGGGTAACAATTGTTATTGATATGTAAAATAACCAAAAATTATTTCATCGAATATATGACAATTTGATCACGAAAAGTTTGATTTAATAACAATGATTTGCACATTTTGATGGCTTTCATGAAATAATTTCTAGACTAGTTAAATACCGAAGACTCAATTTATTAATAAATAAAAGATCGCATTTTAGATCAGTTTAGTGTGTTTGTGTAAAAAAAAATAGAAAAAAATATTAATTTTTATTATTAAGCAGAGTTGTTTCAATGTAATTTTGTTTATTTAATAGCATATTTCAGTTATTCTTTAAGATAATTGAACCATTGTTTTGATTATTTTGATTATTTAAGGAATTAGTCAATATTATAATGGAAAATAAAAAATTCTAATAAATTTAACTACTGAAAATAACTAACAAAATTGTTCAAAATTAATTTGATTGTTACTGAAATTATCAACAGAAAACTCTATTATTGGAGTCGACCGATGAGAGCAAGATCACCAGTGTTTGATAACTATTTAAAAACAATTTTATTAGCCTTTCTTTTTCTGGAAGAATAATGCTTTTCTTTTATAACTCTGATAATAAAGGTTCAGTAAAGAATATCCAATGTTAAGTAGATATAACAGATCTTGGATTAGTGCTTCATTCATACTTCTTTCACAGAATTCCACAAATTTATTATTATTAATAAAAAGAAAATATTAATTTCGTTTCATTAAGTTCCAAGAAATATTTCGAAAATCAATGAATGAGAGCTATCATAACCTTTAAAAAACAAAATATAAACTAACTTTTTACGTTAAAGAAAAAGCGGTTTTTGACAAAATAACTATTATATATAAATACTGTTTTTCCTTTAAAACCACGAAAAAAAATTCAATTGAAATGTCTCATATGAAACTTTACATCTTGAGTGGGTCCCTTTTCGATCGTTCACTAAAACAATATCGTTCATAATTTTGAAGTTTTCATTTATTTATTAGCTTCAATAGAAACTACAATATGTTGTGTTACATCAGTTAATATTCATTTATTATGGTTATTATAGTAATAACATAAGAAATTAAACTACTCAAATTTCTGATATTCATCATTCTATAAATTGAGGCAGCGTTTTTACAACGTTGCAAATTTCTGACTTGGAGATCTTCTACCAAATCTATATCAATTAGATAGTTGTATAAAGGTTTTATAAAAAGAACTTGCAAATTTATTTATAATTTTAATAGTTATATATTATACATATAATTAAATATATAATATAATTAAAATTAAAGGGTTTATTTATTTTATAGGTATTTTATACGATAATTAATCAGTATATGTGACCATGATTTTCGAGTTTTAGTATTACAGGGAAAAAGTATATTAAGATTATATATGTCAGAAACAGTGAAAATTTTTTTTAATTAGAGTATATGACTTTAAAAATTTCAGTGTAAAAAATCTGTTTCTAATAACGATGTATGAAAAATTGTTTAAAATATTCATTTAAAAATTAATAGCATCATTTATAAAGATAATGAAATAAATGAAACAATAGACAAATTTTTCTCTAACTTAATTGTTTATACAAAAAATAAAAATATTCTTACTCGTAAATTAATCGAAGATACACATTTAAAAAAAAATTGCAAAAAAAATTCTTTTTATAAAATAAGTTATTTTATGCGGTATAATTTTATTTTTATCATTAGAAGGTCTATTGTAAAAATTTTAAGTAAATTCTAAAGTGGTTAGCCCTTAAGTCATCTTTAATGTAAAATTTGAACCAGGACCACTCCAAACAAGGTACTTCTAAATTAATGGTAAACATACAATGACTCAAGTACAACTGTCTCTACTTCCATTATCCAGACTGTTACTACTGACAGCTAAAAACACAAAACACATATCAAGTCCACTTATAAACTAATCAATAATATAACAGAAATCTTAAATTTTCATAATCAATCGCTGTTTCTAAGTATGTTTCAAGCATAAGCAGCACGGCATACCTTAAATATTCTCGACTCCTATCTTTAAAGATGGAATAACTCAACACCTATAGATTACAATGTTTTGCATTTATAAAACTTATTTGAAGGTCTCAGTCTCTCTGTATCGAAAGGGTTTGGTTTTACCGCTTATAAAGTTCTTCTGGAGGACAGAAAACTGTAAATATTCAATCATTAATCTTACTGCTTATAAACAGAAATATATATTTCAAAAAACAATTTGTTTCAATTACAATTATAAAATACAACCCAAACAAATATACTTTTTAAATGAAATTTCATATGGGACGAACCAATAGATAGTTACGTAATTCTAAAATATCAGAGTGATAAAACACTACTTTTTTCAATTACGTCATGGGGCAGATAATGTCTCAAATGTACTAATGCATTTTGAATATATAAAAGAGAAGGTAAATTGTAATCGCAGATTTGTTGTCGTTTATCATTTAGCTTAAGTGTGTGTTTACTATAAAACTGGCTCAAAAAAGTGTAAAAGTACGTAATAGAGTAGAAAATTGAAGACATTACTACGTTTGAACTATGGCTTAAGTGATAGCGAAAGTATGTTGTTATTTTTTTTCATGACATTTAAATTGTTAAAAATTATATATAAACTAACTTTTTATATATAAATATACAAGTGCTAACAGACAGGTTTTTCATTGTAGCTAATATTCTCTTTGTTTTGAATATATTTAGTAATATTGTAACGGATTTTGGCAAATAATACTGTTAAATACCGCCACAGAGAGAAAGAGTGAGAGAGATAGAGAGCAGACTGTCATTTTGACAGTCGACGTGAAGTGTGAATTGTTTTTTAAACGCGGAGTTTCAGTGTTTTGTTTTTGTTGCGGATATCATCGTCGGCGATCTATTTTGATTAAAAGGGTGAAATTGACAGCGAATACAAACAGTAGGTGACTAAATAACTTTATAAATAAGCTTTCTAACATCAAATAATAAAATCGAGAGTGACCTAACCTCCGATCGGCTTTGTTATTTAAAGACGTGCTCAAGAAAATTGTTTTCGATACCATTTCTCAACAAATATTCTTATAGGTACAAAATGACATAGTGCAGGGGTTCCCAAACTTTTTCAACCCGCGGCGCCCCTACAAACATTTCGCTGTGCTCCTACATACTTTCCACGGCGCACAGTTTGGGAACCCCTGACATAGGGGGAATATTTGAATTTTGGTGAATCCTAATATTTAAAAAAGAAATCAGTAAGTTATGAATTAATCTTGACCTATAGATGCACATTCATAAAACTTAATTAGTTACTTATACGTGTGGAATCCAATAATAATAATTCGATCGCATAAATGTGCGCTTCAGGGTTACTGAGAACGAAGGGGAAGTTTGGTTATTGCAATTCTCGGGTTCTTATTGGACCCCTTATTTTTCTTATCTTCAAAAGTCTGAAATCATAACGGTACATGCTGATACCGGCTCGATTTTCAAACGGCCATTGCGCCGTTAATAATTGCGCTATTTTAAGTTTGTAAAGTGCGAAAAAT
>JXOV01002942.1:0-10592 GCA_001014945.1 Clogmia albipunctata
TATGTAGGTACTCGCTGCAGGGTTAAGGTTGTATGGTTTTGATAGTGCGAAATAAATTGCATTCGATTCGTGGTTTACTGAACCTGTGTCTTTGTTTGAATTCATAAGCCGGTTCGATCTCGTCGCATCGTTTAGCTCTTTTCATCCACATTAAAAGCGGCCACGGAAGATCCAATTTCGAGATGTGAAATGGGTTTTTAAGAATGATCCATCCTGCCAGTGTGGAGCAGTTCAACAAACCATCGAACATATATGGGCCGAATGCCCAGAATTGAATATGGTTTAGAGACATTGGAAATCTCAATATAGATGCTATCAAATGGCTTGGATTAGTTTGGATATTTAAATACGGACAGTCCAAAATTTTGTGCATTAACTTTAACAAATTACAAAAAATGCTAAAGAACTACCAAAAACCCCGTAATTGTCAAATAAGAGTCATACACAATATTTCCAGTTTACGAACAACACACACTTGACTTAAAGTATTTCTCTACATTCATTTTACAAAAAAATACCGGGAATTTTATGGATACTCACACTCTATGAAAGACGAAATCAAACTAGCCGCAAACCATTCAAGATTCTATATTTTGCTAAAATCAAAAGCAAGATATGTAGATAAAAAGAACTAATATGGGTATTTACATTGAGTACTACCTTATTTCCCAATGGCTGAGAAAATAATATGCAGTATTGTATATAAAATGAATCCGGCTGCTTCTTCGAAGTGAAGGGTTCGATCCCTGGGTCCTTTTTCTATTGGTCTAGGTGCTATTAATTGTCTAATAATACACTGAAAATCAATAGTCACTGAAATGTCGAAAACCCGTTGGTTGAGGTTGATATCCCCCCTTACAGGAATTGAAAGAGAAAATTTATTATTGTATATAAAATTGCTAACAACAATAAAAATTATACTTATGTTTGAATTTAGCTTGATTGTCTAAAAGAGATCGAACGTATTGAAGGTTTTCCTATGATCGCGAGTAGGAAAAAATAATTGTTGCGCGGAAAATCTTATATGAATTTTTTTTTTATTTTATTTATATGAATGAAATGAAAAAAGTACAATTTCGTATTCTATTCTATTTTTAATATAAATATTATTGGAATCATATATTAAAGAATCTTATTATAATCCTAGACAGAAAATGCATACAAAAATATTTTTTACGCTTTCGTCCAAAAGTTACCCCTTTCATAACTTTTGGACATTGATTTGAAATTTATAATGCGTTAATTTTTTGCTATTACTGTGATAATTGTGAATTTTTATTTCACTAGTTCAAAAAGGAAAGTAATGATAATGGTCAAATAGTACCTGAAAACCGTTCAAGAAGAGACCGTTGTTCCTGTAATTTTTTAAAATTAGTCTTATGTGAATTTATAAGAAAAGATCAAACAGATGTATGAGTGTTAAATCCATTTTTAACTAGTAAACGATGAAAAACTTGCCTAAGCTCGTATTTCCCAATCATTTCTTCGTTAAAAATGCCAAAATTTACACCCCTGTAACACAAATAAATTTAATAAAAATTGCTAAAATCAATGATTTTTATAAAATTACGACAAAATAAGGAAAATCGGAACGGTAAATTTTATAGGTAAAGTGCTGCTCAAACCACTCTCCAAATCACAAAGACAAACCTTCGGATTACAAAACAAAAAATTCTAAAAATGCTATTTTCTTCATATTGGAATGCCAAAAGGTGTAGTCGAACTAGAAGTTTAAAACGTCTCTAATTAAATAGTGATCTCAATAAACAGTCTTATTACGTTTTGTGCGAAAAATTATGCTGTTGATAAATAAATTTTATGTTGCTTGAAAATCGCTCTACTTAAATTTATTTCGTTTCTCAAATAGAAGATCCATATAATTTATATTGGAATTGCACAAAAACAACGACATCAAAAACTAATTTATCTTCTTTGAATGAAAATGTCAGCATTGCTCAGTATTTATGGTTTTCTAAAAAAAAACAATTAATTATTATAAATTCTCCGAATTGTCAAATAAACTTTAAATCCCAATAGAAAAAATCGTTAAGGTCAAGAAAACACATTGAAACCGTAATTTTTTATCGTAATCTTTATATTCATGTGTACCATCTCTTCATTTCCAAATTTAAATGTCAAGTTAATAAATCATCATAGGATTAGTGTTTACGTTGAATCGAACTAAAAAAATGTCTCAAAGCGAGGCTTAAAAATTGTTCATTCAATATTTATTTTCGAACAACATTATTATTATCGCAATAGCTGTAATTAGCATTTCTATCAAATAAATTTAGAATCTAAAGTACGTGCACTGTGTTAAGTTCAAATAAGTATTGAGAAAAAATTGTAAATCTAAAAGTAAATTACTAAGACGGGTTTAAAAATTATATATTTATAATACCTTATAAAATAAGATTCTTCACTAATACTACACATTGTTAAGAGTTTAAAAACATCTGAAGTTCATAGGTTGGTGTTTGCAATTGAATTTCTTTGTAGTACGACAAAACACAATGGAATAGTAAATATCCAACTATAAGGCTCACAATATTTCTCACAATCAGTAACGTTCCGCCTCCAATGTAAATGGTAATAAATATAGCAAGGCCCATCATCATTCCAGTGTAGATCAGCCAAGGAAGAACTAGTTTCGAGATTTTCTTTACAACTCCAATAAGTAGCAGAAGATTAAAAACTTCATTGATAATAAAGAAAACCATCAATCCAATGACTTCAACATAAGGAACTTTTTCTGAAACTAAATGAAAATAATTAAAATTTTAAATTTGCATTAAAATTTATTAAAACTCACGTTTAAACCGTTCATCGTCGTAATAAACCAAAAGAAGGACTCCGAGGATGATTCCCACAAATCCAGCTAAAGCCAAATAAGAGGCGTAGACAATATTTCCAATTCTTAACGAACAACACATACACGAGTTAAAATAATTCACTCTGGCCATTTAACAAAAAATACCGTAGATGGATACTCTTTGGACGGAAGACGAAATCAAACTGGTGTCTGAAAGTCTGGCCACTGCTTAATCGAGCATGTAAAATTTACATAAACAGAATTAGGGGATTCCTACTTAATTTTTTATTGTATTGAATGTTGAAAGAATTATATACAATATTTTATTAAATGCCAAAACTGGTGGCACGGATTAAGTTCTTATTTAAAAAAATTATTATATTCACCTGAGTATTTATTTTTACTCGACCAACTAATAGTAGATCAGATGTTTTTTTTAGTTAACTTACGATCGGAAGGAAAAGTGAAAAAGGATAGAGCTATGGATTCTGAGATGTAATTTTTGAGTTTTAAAAGTTGATAATTTAAAAAAAAACAATAAATGTGTAACTTAATTTAACCTATTTTAATGTACAATATTTTATAAAATTTTGGAGAAACTTCAAAATTTAATAGAATTGTTATCAAATGCGTATCCTTGTATTGTGTAAGAAAATATGAATCGATAAGTTCATGAAATATGGACACTGTGAATTTTTTCGTTGTCTGAAGAGCTTAATGTCAACATTATTTAATTGCCAAATTTTTACATTTTCACAAATAAAAAAAACCCATTAATCATCTGGTGATTATAGGATTATAATCACGCCTAAATTAATAAGACAGGTATTTGCTACTTCCGAGCCTACCTATTTCTTCGTTCTCGGAATCCATTTAACAAAAGCTGCCAAATACTAGTAAGTTCCAGTTATTGATAAACAATAATGCGTCTCAGTAAAATGTTGATGATCTGGTTAATAAATATAATACAATTCTGATATTTTTTTTTTCAAAATTACACAAAATAGCGTTCGATGCACATGTGAAATCGGTTATTACTGCTTCATGGTAAGTTCGTGCTGTAATAACCTTTATGTATTTTTATTGCTTAATCTTGATATTATGACATTCAAATTTGCTCTGTCAAAGTCGTTATTAAAGTACTTCAAGTGCTTTAAAGAATTCTTTAAAGCACACACGGTGCTTTTTCTTTATTATTAAAGTGTGACCTCCGTATAATAATTCATTAAATTTAGATGGTCGTCAGTTTTGAAGGACGAGCCTTAACTGTAATTTGCCGGTATTAATGTTTTTTTAAATTTTATTTGAAAAACCACCTGTTGGAAATTTTTTAACTACGCCTTGCGGCTATGATCAAGAGAGAGATGCAATATTCGGCTATGAGTAAGAGAGGGACGCAAAATATTTAAAATTTCAAATTGATAGCCGCTTAATTAACTTTTTAATAAAACAATTATTTTTTTAAAAGGATGTTTTTATAATTTTTCCAATGTGACAAAGAAATAATTTCTGTTATTTGAAAAAATCAAATTTATGCATTTTAGTTACATTAAATCGATATTAGTTTTTACAGCATTAGTGTCTTTTTTATTTGTTATTAAAGTGTGACCTCAGAGAGAATTCCATCAATTTACGTTAATTTTGTTGTGTGTGGTTTGACTGTATTTATCTCTTTGTGTACAAGAAAAGATACCAATATATATTTTTACCTGTCACACCGTAATGAGGGAATGAAACATAAAACAATGTGAGGTTAAATTTTAAATTTATTATTTGAATTTTTGGAACCGATAAATTTTTCTTATATTTTCGTGCTAATTTATTATAAAATACATAAAGTGTTTTATAAAACACAGTCGATACGCACTTATTTATAAATATGAGTGACGGCTATAAGTCAATTATGGGTTGTTTGGTCCAATTTTACATTACATAGTTTTTTTAAAGTCTTTAGAATTCTAATTTTTCTGTAGAAGTTCTGGGAAACTCCGAAAAAAAATTATTATTAATAAAATAATTACTTCTGGTTCAAATTAATTATTTTAAAAAATTATTTTTTAATAATTCTGAAAAATGTCCATACGTTGACTTTCACACAAGCAACGCCTTTTGACACGTAAAAAATGACAAGTTTTTTCACAAAATTGTTTATTATGGGTTTTGTATATTTTGTACAATTTCTTATTGAAAATTCAGGTATTTCAGAGATACGATAAATTTTTCAATAAATTTATAAGATAATAGATAAAACTTTATTTTAAATAAAATATTTTGATATACAATTTTTTCATATAATTTTATATTAAATAAATTTGGTATTCATTATTAGTTGGCGATAGCCATCGAATCTTTTTGTAGTAGGATAAAACAAAATGAAATATTAAATATCCATATAAAAGACTAACAATATTACTTATCATAACTAAAGTTTCGCCTATAATAAGCGCAAACAAGGTGATCATTACTGCAAAGCACATCATAATTCCAGTGTAAATCAGCCAAGGAAGCATCAGTTTTGAGATTTTCTTCACAACTCCATAAAGCAGCAGAACGTTTAAAATTTCATTGATAATGAAGAAAACGAATAATCCAATAACTATTTCATTAGGAAGACTTTCTGAAACTAAATTTAAAAATATGTCAATTTTGAACCCAGGTTAGTGAATAATGGGAACATACTTTTATATTGTTCATCATCGTAATAAACCAAAAGGAGGATTCCAAGGATAACACCCACAAATCCAGCTATGGTCAGATAAACTGCATGGACAATATTTCCACTTCTTAAAGAACAGCACATACACGTGCTAAAGTACTTCACTTTAGCCATTTGTCAAAACCAAAAATATCGGTTTTGGATACTCTTTGAATGGAAGCCGAAATCAAACTGGACTCTCGTCAGCTGGTCAAACTTTGTTCAAGCAAAATGTAGTAAAATTTACATAAACAGAACTAATAACGGGGATTTACCTTTATTTCTGAATAACTGCCTATTGAGATAAATGTCAAGTTCATAAATCATCTTACAATGAGGGGATTACTATTGGAAATGTGCGTATACCCAAATTTCGAACTTGAAATCACTTCTGGTTCAGGCCGTCGAACCTTGACTTACCAAAGAGGTTTACTATAAAAGAACCAAATGGAATTTGTTCTTTAAAAGATAATTGGGTAATTTAATTTTAAGTAGTTATCTAGATAATCCTAGATATTTATGGTTTCTATAGAAATCTACTTTTCATAATTTATTTAATACAAATATTACGATATAATGAACATTATATATTATTGAATTTATATTTAAATATTATATTTCAATACAAGTGTTGTAATAGATGTTATTACAATAATAACCTATTTCACATGTGTATTGAACGCTATTGTGTATTATTCTGAAAAAATATAAGTTATTCGATAATTACTAATAAAAACGTTCGAAACGGTTTTTTCAAATTGTAGAACAACAACTCACAACGAAATTTTCAAATAAAAATATTTAATAATAAATTTGGTTATGACAACAATATTTATTTTTATTAAATTGGCGACTATTTGCTTGCAAATTTTAAAATATTTCCGCAATCCGTACTGTAAAGTAATCCGTTACAGAATCAATTTGATTTAAAAAGCGGCTTCTTTTCTATACGGATTTACATAAAATAATTTTTGCATTCCTGTATCGAAACATATGCTTTCCGATATCCATTTGAGTTTCGTTATGTTTCACTTTATCGCACTCAGTGAAAATTATTAATTTTTATATCACTAGTGAAAAAATGTCATAAACTATCCAACAAATTTGTCTTAAAATCAAAATTTTGTCGCCATTGTTGCCTTAAACTATACAAAATATTGGTCTCGGCTATGCCATACGACCGTGATTATGTTGCAAATTAATTAGCTACATAATCACGGTCGGACAACAATGGCAACCAAATTTTGACGTTGAGACAAATTTGTTGAATAGTTTATGTAATTTTTTCACTAGAGAAATAAAAAATAAAACTTTCATTGAGTCCAATAAAGTGGAACATTACGAAACTCAAATGGATATCGAAAAGCGTATGTTTTGATACGGGAGTCCAAAATAGTCCTGTTTTTTAATTTGGAAACGATGAAATACTCGCCTTCGGCTCGAATGTTTCACACTCATATTACTCATTAAATAATACTTGACTTTACATTCTTGTAGCACAAATAACTATAATTAAATCAAATTCATTATTAAATCAATATTATAGTGCCAATATTTCTTCTGTCAAAGTCGTTTTTATAGCACAAGTGCTTTTTCTTTATAATGAAAGTGTGATCTCCGTGACAGATCTTTATCTTCATATATACGTACGAGTATAAGTCAGTTTCGTTGCATACGGTTTAACTGAGTTAATGGCGGTTTTGACTGTATTAAATGAACTCAAATATCTGATTTAAGAGATTGATAAACAACTATTTTATGCAATTGAGACGGATGATTTTATCAGAGATTAAGTAAGAGACGACAATATATAGTTTTCTCCACCATCTCGTGGAATGAAGGAACCTAAGAGGAACAATGTGAGTAAGAAAAATAAATTTTGAAATTGAATTTAAGAAATGTTTTTTAGATTTCTGTGCTATTTGTCCAAAAATGCATACAATTTTGTATAAAATACAGTCATAATAAAATACATGAGCTTACTTTAAAACACTCGGTACGTTCGTGGCTCTAAATTAGTGTTTAATAATAACTTGTCTTACCGATCTAGTTGTATAAATAATTATTAATCACAATTTTAATTGTCATGAGATGTGTCAATTATAAATTAACTTCTACTAGGTTCATTTCTTATTGACATAAGATTAAATTATTAACGTGCATAATAAGTATTATGTCATCTTCATAATTAGATTGTTTGAAAATGAAGATTTGAATGTAATAAAATATTGAATATCGGATCAAACGAACTATACGTATATTCTACAATGTAACGAAATTCCACCAAAACTCGGACTTTAACAGAAACATAATCGTCAAATAACACTTTAGACTGGCCCAGGAACCAACAGTTTTAAGGTATCATTCCCAAATCCAGAGACGGATCTATTTAAGAATGAGAAAAAAAATAGTTTAACGATCAATACCAGTTTGATTATTTAAAAAGGCTTGTTATAATATTTTCCAAAAATCCCGGAGAAGCATAGACGGTCTTTCCAGTTACTAAGGTACAACTCATACACAATTTGAAGTATTTCACTTTGACCATTTGAACAAAAATTAGCGGGGATTTTTTGGACACTATTTGAATGGAAGACGACATCAAACTGGTTTCTGAAAGTCCAGTCGCGAATTATTCAAGATTAATCGTATATTATGACGAAACCTGCGCATTGACAGTATTTACGAAATTCATTTGTGGACGTAATTCAAGATATCACTTGCACCAACGACGTCCGTCTGGGAATTTTGCTTATCAATCCCATTTAATTTCTTCATCGCGTTAGAGTGCGATTATGTGATTGTATTTAGTCTTTTCCGTAAATAAATTAACATCCAAATGTCCGTTGCTAGTTTAATTTACACAAACACACACACTCAGAACTGTTGACTTTATTGATTAAACCCTTTTTTAGAAAGTAATTAAATCTTCTCGATCGATGTGATCAGGAATATTGGTAACTGAAAAGGTAACGTATTCCAGTGAAATGTCTTTTCCGTAAGTATATGCTTTGAGTACAGAAAATACAATTTATATACACGGTACTACCACTAGTATTAACTAGTACATTAGTGAAGTAGGAATTAGTATACGGAAGACTAATTTGGCAAATAAATAGACATTGTGTGTTAACATATAGTGACAATAATCGACAAGTTTCTCCGGTAACGTACATTCTTTTATGAGTTTATAGTTTCAAGTATACGTACATAACACAATAAGCTTGTTTTTGATTGATGGAAAGGTTAAACGTTTCTGTGCTCAATAATTTCTATTACAAATCGGCAGCTTATACCTAAATACATTGGAAATCAAAGGCTTAATCCAGACAATCCGTTAATACAGACAAATCATGATGTTCCTAGAGTGTCTCAATAGGTGGCTTCGATAAACAGTTTTAGATCTATATTTGGATATGATTGTGTCGTCATAAGAAAATGTTCAAATAACCAATTTACAACTTTTTAGGACTGAACTTTTTTTTATTATGTAAAGAAACGTAAATATCTAAAATATCATAGTACATGTTTGTGTTTGTATAAATAATAAACGCTTTTTAATTGTTTTTGCATATAGTCTTTATCAAACAATCTGAAAGTTTTTGTTTATGTATTACTATTGGCACATATTAAGATGTGATTTCAACACAATTATGTTAATAAGTTTCTATGAGAATCGCAGAATAATAAACGAGTTTTTTAAGTACTTAGATTATGATACATGTACTGTGAGTCGCATTCTAAATCGGACGCCAGGCTAACTCAAATTCATACTCTTAGTTCTTAATGAAGGGTATGTGGATTTTCCTCAAATAAACACCAATCGATAGTTCAGTTAACCTATTATCATAACTTATATGTCCAATATTCACCTTATATTTCAGTTATTTGCAATAAGCCTAAAATAGACGATTTTTTCGTCGCATTTGAAATCGGACACCCACATTTTTATTACCGCAATTACAAATCTATTGCATTTTGAGTTAACAATTGATTCTAATTAACCTCTAGACCACTAAGAACGGTATTGAAATGATGATGATACTTCTAGGTTTAATTGAGGAAAATCCGCCTACCCTCCATTAAAAACTAAGCGTTTGAATTTGAGTGAGCCTGGCGTCTGATTTAGAATGCGACTCACAATATGCGTATGTGAAATATGCACTTATCTTGGAGTCCAATGTAAAGAACATAAATGATAGTAATCAAACCGGGTCTTAACACATTTAAGTGAAGGATTCAAGATATAATTATTTCTCTATCCGAAAATGTGTGACAGAGGGCTTAATTTTAAATTTGAATTTTAAGAAAACGATTATTAGTTTAGATTTTTGTGTTAATTTATTTAAAAATTCATAAAATCTAATATAAAACATGATCGATAAGCATTAATAATTTTTCTCAATGATGCTTATTAATCTTAAGAATTATAACAGAATTCAATATGTACAAATCTTGATGTTTAAATAATTGAGAAAATCCTTTTTCTACTTTTCTTTGACAAATTTATTTGCTTAACTAGCATAGACACATATTTCTGTCTGTGGATCACTCCAGACTTGCCACCTGCTCAGTGGTTGTGTCAGAGGAAGGTGTTTTCATTCCGAAAATTGATCTGCAGTTTGCAAGACATGTTGTGAGAACAAATGCGAGATTCCGTTATAATACAAATATTGGAAACTTGTACAATATTATTGGCAATTATGGCAAGATATTAATTACTTGAAATCAGAAATTTTTTCATCTTAAAAGACAAATCGAGAATTTTGATNAAAATTGATCTGCAGTTTGCAAGACATGTTGTGAGAACAAATGCGAGATTCCGTTATAATACAAATATTGGAAACTTGTACAATATTATTGGCAATTATGGCAAGATATTAATTACTTGAAATCAGAAATTTTTTCATCTTAAAAGACAAATCGAGAATTTTGATTCGTCCACTGACTTACAAATCACATTAATCCTTACAGAGTGCAGCACACAAATTCATATGTGATGTCACCACTCAAGAGACAATCCTTATGCCTTAAGAACACTCACCCTATCAAAAAGTATCTCTAGTTGGGATGGGATGTTGTAGG
>JXOV01002948.1:7207-28761 GCA_001014945.1 Clogmia albipunctata
GCGCTCGTTTCATCGCCTTGAAGAGAAGACAGTTTAAAGCCACCAGCGACGCACAGGGCAATAGGTGGACAAAGAAGACACGAAACAGGAAGTAAATGGTGTAGTACAGATTCTCGCCAATATACAAATGAACCCAGTTCGATGTCTCGACGTGACAAACCTCAGACCACTCGTCACCCCAGTAGATCGAATAAAGGGTGTACTCTCTGAAAAAGAAATTGGAATAAGAATTCAATTGAGTGAAAGATGTATGAGAGAAAATAATAAATTAGCACTCTTCTAAACACAAATGTACTGAAAACTATATATGTAAATTATATTTATGATATAATATAAATCTTAGTATAAAAATTTTCCCTTTCAATTCCTCTAAGGAACATGGGGGGTCGCAACCTCAACCAACGGGTTTTTGCGACATTTCGGTGACTAACTGTTTTCAGTGTATTATTAGTCAATTAATAGCACCTAGACCAGTTGAAAAAGGACCCAGTCAATCCTATCCGCCCAGGGATCGAACCCTTGACTCCGAAGAGGCAGCCGGATGCGTTACCACATCGGCCACGAGACAGATACATCGGCCACGAGACAGATAATCTTAGTATAAACCAGTAATAAAATAACTAGTGTAAACTTTGGAGAGTTGCCATACTTTTTGGAAGAAGGGCTGTAAATAATAAAATGAATGTTGTAAATTGGAATGGTTTTAACTTTAAGTCCTAATTAATATATACGTAGCTTATTATCATATCAATACATTTTAACTGGGCTATAATTTTAAAAAAATATCTAATAAAAAGTGACAGTTGGAAATTTGACAACTTTTCTATCAAGGTTGGGAGAGATGGCCGTAGAGTTTTTACATTAATTATAATTTTTTTTATTTTGATGCGGAATTACATGACCATTGCAATCTAAAAAGTATTTTTTGCATGAACATTTAATTATATTTATTTGATTTTCGAATTTCTTTATTTTTGCGATGGCCAAAACTAAGTTTTTTCGGTGCATGGATCCATTATTACTAATGTATATCTTAAATAAAAATACAATGCAAAAACATTTGCAGTTGATGGGAGAGATGCCATATCGCTCAAATTATTAACACAAAATTGCAAACATGGTAAAACACAAACGCATTAATTACAACTAAAATAACACATCATACAAAAAATTACTATAATTTCTTTTTTTTTATAAATTACGATAAGCGGAACCTTAAACGAGTAAGCACTAAATTTTTACTGTAAACAATGAATTCAGTCGGAAAACAAGGCGTTGAGTTCACTTTAAAAGAATTCAAACATAGAAAAAATTACATCCACCTTTTAGACATCCTAAATTAACTGGGGAATATGGCTTTTCTCCAAATATGTGGTCTCTATCTTAAGTTTACCTTATATAGTAGTTGTGTTTAAAAAAAACAAGACCTGATTAATCAGCGAAACTAGGGGCTTTGACGCCCAAGTAAGAAATTTGTTCCATTTAACATAAAAATCTATTTGGTAATTTTGTGTAATTGCCAATTAGTAATTACTTGTCCTTAAAACTTAGGCCTCACAAAAGACAATTCGACTTCTCGTCAAATTATTTTTACTAGCTTATGCTATGCCGGTAACAATTGAACTTAACTTTTCAATTTGCAATTCATAATTTGCTTACAATTTTGTATGAATAGTAAATTTAACAATGTTTAAACAATGTAGAAAACTAATAGTCAATACGAGTACAATTGAAAATTTTGTACATGGATAGTTTCAAACTAAAGTTCCAGTTTACCGACCTGTCGAAAAAACGAGTACTCTGGTGCAGAAAGGCAGCCACACAAATCATTAAAATACACTTTTTCACCCTGGGCATTGTGCACCAAGTCCTTGCAACAGGCGCGTGACAAACGTACACGTATCTGAAATGGAAAGGCAGAAATTTATTATAGATATTTACGAGCACATACACATCCGTTCAAAATCGTATTTGTTACAGACTGGAAAATCAATATCTACGCAAAAAATCTATAATAAAAATAATGATATTTCTGTAAGCATAAAAATATTTTTTTTTAATTAAAATGAGGTGATTTATCAACATATAATTTATATTTCCGAATAATAAAGTACCTTCTTTAAATTATAAGATGACTGGATATTTTTCCATTATATTATATTTTTAGATACAAATACTCGTTTATCTACATAAGTAGCTTATTAAATGAACTGTATTTAATTGATTTCAATACATTTTATTGCAAAGTCAAATATTGGATTTTCATGTTACTTACAAAATTGATTGTTAGAAAATGACTTTTAGTTTTTGGTTCAATGCTTTTTCTCGTATTTAACGGTTAGTAATGATTATCGATTTTATAATTTACTTAATGCCGGTAAAAGATTTGACTTTTCCGGTGCGTGTGGAATTTCTAATTTGATAATATATAATGAATAAATTAGGGGGAATAATTACAGTTTAATGGGGGTTTCTCTTACCGTTGAACAGCTAGAGCCAATGTTAACCAAATAGACGCCGTATGAAACATTGCGGGAATCACCTGAAAAATATCAAGCAAATACTGTTTATGAACGAAATTTTATATTCACCATAACATCAAACTTTATAGGTCTAAATATAATTTTAATGAAATGGTAATGATTATATCCCTATCATTCTTCCATAATATGAAACTAAAAAATAGATGTACAGTAAAATTTTAAATAATTGGAAGTAACATATTCGTAATCAATTAATATTTCATGTACATGATTCCTTATAATTTCTTATGAGGAAAGTTTGAAATAGTATGTTTCGATACAAGTGGTGATATAAAGGTCATTACAGCACGAATTAAAATAGGTAAATGAGTGCAGTAATAACCGATTTCATATGTGTATCGAACGCTGTTTTGTGTAATTCTGAAAAAATATCAGTTATTCGGTAATTAATAATAAAACTGTTCACAAAGGTTTTTTCAAATTGTGCAAACACAATTCACAACGAAATTCTCAACGGAAAATATGTCAATAATAATGTATAGAGATGTGGTTATGACAACTATTTGTAATTTCATTAAATTGGTGACAATTTGCGTGCAAATTTTGAATTATTTCAGCACTCCGTGCAGAAAAGTAAACCGTTACAAAACCAATTTGCGTGAAGAAAAGTCTACTTTTCTGGTGGCAGTTTTTGAAACTATTAATTAATATTGTGTAAATGGCGCTTTCAAAGTTAATTTAATATTAAATTGAAATTTTGTCTTTAAAATTATGTGCACAGAGGTTGCTGAAAATGTGTTATCAATAAAATAATGGCAATTAGTGAACCTTCTTAAAATTTGAATTTTTAAGAATGTTTGAATTTAAAATTGTTGATCTGTGAAGTAGTATTTGTGTGTTGTAAAAATAAAACAAAAATTTCATTGCCGTTCGAGGGAGTTTACGCTTTAAGCAATTTATTAAGATAAAATCGATACTCGAATTATGGTACTTATATTTTTTTTGCTTAAAAGATTGGTTTTATAGCACAATTGCTTCTTCTTTATTATTATTTAAGGTGTTACCTCCGTAAAAGATTTTCATCGAATGGTTCAAATTTACATATAAGTCAATTTAGTTTTGTGCTGTTTAAAATTAAATTGTACAAAACAAGCTGATTGTACTAATGAGGCACAACTATTTAAACACATGAAGGACATGATTTTTTCTATGTAACAAGTAAAAGATGATGAGTTATAATATTCTATATCATAACTTAAAATGATGGAATGAAACTAAAACAGAAAAAATGTGAGATTGTATTCTAATTTTTTAAATTTGTAATTTACTAAAAAAATATACAACTTATATTTCATATATACATAAAGTCTTATATAAAATACGGTCGATAAGCATTATTAAACAAAAAGGCCTTCTATAAAACAATTGCTATGCTTTACATGATCCTAGTGTGAAATAATGTCATATCTTATCGACCTAGTTGTATAAATTACTCTTAGTACTCCTAATTTATTTTAGGCCAGACCCGCTAATTCATTTATTTCTGTCACATAATATATTTCACTTCAATATAGAATAACAACCAATAGTACACTGAATTAATAAGTTTTCATCTTGTTCGTAAAGGAACATATTTGAAAACGTGTAATTCTACCAAAAGCACGTCTTCGTGTGTTTTTCTAACAGGTTGGAGAATTTCAATCATGTTTGATCTAGTTTGGATAGCGTTACCAGACCACATGAAACACATTCCTCGAATGGAAAAGGTTCATAAAAAGAATGGCGAACAAAAGCATTGAGTTGGCAACGGAAAACTTTACCTCGTTTAATGCATTCCAAGTGTAGCAAGCCCAGATGGGACCTAGTGGATTCTTGTGGTTGCCGAACGTGAACATGTAGATAAGACCTGGAGCGGGGAACAGCAGTGTTAGCATATCGCAGAGCGCCATTCCTGAAAAGTTTAAAAGCAAAGATAAATAATTGATTAAATTTCGATGGTGGAAAAGGGAAATTGCTAGAAAATTCAAAGTACACACTGTCAGACAATTTCCATCTCGAGGTGAATAAACAACGAATGAAAATTGGTCGTTAAGCTTCTTTTATTTACATTAATCTAGGTCGCAATTTTTATGATAGAAATTTATAGACGTGTAAAATATTTTATTGGGCGGCTTCAAAAATTTATTTCGGTGGAACAAAAATAAATAAAAGAATTTAATTGCTTTAGAGGACGAAACATGATTTTTTATTCCATACACCAAACTCACAAAGCCCACAAATGATAGGATAAATATTTTAATATTGATTTTTATTTATTTTAAGAAAATGAAATCAGACATGTACAAATATTATTTATTAATTTACCCCCATCATACCCAAAGTGGAAACGCATTCGACTGCCTCCTCGTAGGCCATGGGTTCGATCTCTGGTCGAATAGTATTGTCTCTATTCTTTTTTAACCTATCTAGGTGCTATTAATTGACTTATAATACACTTAAAACAAATAGTGATGAAAACTCTTAACCTATTAGTTAAGAGTTAATTCTCCATGTTCTTTACGGGAGTTCCGTAAATTCGCCAACAATTTTCTCTTTCGCGTTAGAAATGATTCAAACGGTCTGTAAAGCCAAATCTTTTATTAATAACAGTGTTTTTTTTTTAAATTAAAGTTTATCCATTGGGAAATCTAATTAAGTCAAATATATTTCTATTTATTTTTCAATTTTAAGTTAAACATCACGTTGTATAAATAGAAATACCCAATAATAAATCAAATAAAATGTTTATATGTATTTTAATGTGACGAAAAAGTGCTGAACCGAAGAATATAAAAAAATATGGAATTTTCTATAATTAAAAGAATTTAAAAATTTTTGTATATAAATGAAATATATATTTGATTTGCTTTATATTTCGCATTATTGGCGCCATTTATATTTCAGCTTATATTCAATTAATTTCTTACTTTTTCAGTGAAAACTATAAAAATGGGTTCTAACAAACATTCGTTTGTTTTGCCAAAAAAATAATATAGCCATAAAATAAAGATATCTTTGAAAAAAACTGAAAGGAGCTTGTTCTCTTGTTTAAAGTGAGAGAACAAAATTACCGTGATTTTGTTATTGTAAAGTTGCAGAACATAGTTGGGGCGCTTACGGAAACAGGACCCAGGAATGAAGAAGGTAATTTTTTATAAGGAAAAGAATTTTTTTTATAGATTGGAAATGTGTCATTAAATTCACTAGTGAAAATTTGGTATTTTTATTTATATTTCCTTATAAAAAAACTGCTGACTTAACAACCTTCAAGTACATCAGAACAAAATAATGAAATTTGCCAAAAAGAAAACTTATAATACTAATGATAATATTAATAAATAATGAATATCTCAAAGTTGTTAACGTTTATTCATTTTCCGAATAACTTCTAATTATAGAAGTTCCAAAGACATTTTTCACTAGATTATTTTGGCCTTGAAACAAAATCAATTACGATGATAAATGCCTTCATTATATTCTATTTTTTCATTAGCGAAGTTTCTTTACGTAAATTTACTTATAGAAAATCTAATAGGGCATTTTGCGCTGAAATTGGTTAAAGCGAGCTTTGGTAATTTGGAGCAGAACGGAAGCAAATTGCTTTTAAATGGAATGTTTGCAATTCCTCAGCTACCACCCTAACAAAAGTATGAGGCAATAAGGTCATTTTATCCGACTTAAACAAACTCAATTAAGCCATTATTGCTCTATATTTATATAAAATTTCACAAACAATTTTGATAAGACGAGGAAGTATGAATAGAATAAAGAACCTAAGCTAATATTTGCTGTAGTAGATTAACACAAAAGCCCAAGCAGTGTTCATTTTCCACTTATTGCTATTATCATCTAACAACGAACCCTTAATTTGCAAGTAAACTAGAGCAGTAATTTTGGTGAAAGCCGTTTCATCAAAGTCAAAATTTAATACCTGTCAAAAGGTATGAGTCTTATAAATTAATTTAATTACTATTAAAGACCTTAGGAGGAGCCATTTTGTGGAAGTACATTCCAGAAAAGACAATTAATCAAAATACGAATTTAAGTACGAATAATTATGAAGAGGAACATTTACTTAACCTATTATAATTCAAATATAAATTATAAAAACTTTAAAGTTACAACTATTAACAATCATTCGATATTATGAATTCCATAAGGCTCTTTTGCCAAAATTAATATATGGTTAAGTAAAAAGTTCGTTCGGTTTTTAGATGACAACATGAACAGAAATATGTTCAAACAAATTTGAATGTTAAATTTTTTCCAGAAGAAAACTAATGATCACTTTCGTAACATATGAAAGAATTTAATTGCAACTATTAAAATTGCGTTTTTATATAAATAGATTTATATAGGTCATATAAATATGACAGCTCTATATTAAATTTATAACAATAATTTAATTTTGATTTGAAATACTTATCACGAAATCGCCCTAAATAGGATTCGCTCTTTTTATTCGTTTATCACAATAAACCTAAGCCATAAAATGGTTTATAGTCCACAGACCGTCGGTCCTTCCCACAACAAATAAGCTCAGTGAAGGGAATTATATTGTAAAATGATGATTATTACTGTTGTTGCTGTCTGGTCTGTGGCCTTGGTTAAATTGCCAGCAATGATTGGACGCATAGAGATACAAAAACTCACTACCGTGCAAAAGTATTGGAACGCATGTTTTTTTCAAATGAATTATTCATGTAGATATTATATAAAATTCTTATGGATTTTAATTTCTAACTGGGAAACAAAATATAAAAAAAAATGTTTGTAAATTGATGAATTGTAACAAATAAAATATAAATATGGTATGGTATGGTATGCAGGTTGGGCGCAAAACCCGCTCGGGAATTATATTATATATAAATACATGAAGAAGATAAATGTCGGTGCACGATAACGTATCAACAGGTGTATGGTGGACAGCCATAAGCCCCTTCTCGTATATCGACCTAGCTCTCCCTTCCTATCACAATTGCTGGCCCTATTGCTATAAATATAAAATTTAAATAGTTCTTGATCTTCTTCTTCTGGGACTAAACAACCGTTATCGGTCTAGGTCTAACCATTTGGTTTTATGTAATCATAATTTTTTCAAATGCTTTCTCTATTCATTTGATAACATTTTACAATTGATCATCATTCCTACGAATCATTATTTGCTATGATGTGATTAGCAATATGAACTGATGATTCTATATAGAGCCTATTTATTGAGATATTTTTACCTCCGAAACAGAACAAACGTACTACGAAGACGACCATCCCTTTCACAACTTCTGTATCCGTTTATTGAACAACAGCAAATTACCAGCATTAAAAAATTGTGTTTATCTCTTCGATTCTATGCATTCAAGCTTTGAAAACCTGTCTAAATTCAAACCAATCGTGTTGAAGACACTAGTTGCTCGAGAATTGTGGCTGGAGATATTATTTTAGTAAATATATTTTAAAAAATATCAATCACAATTTGTTATTTGTGGCTGATAATAGCAAATGAATTTAAAAATAAAAAAATCACTCCTTTTACTGGGATTTGAACACACGATTCCAATTTTGTGACGCGACACTTAACCAACTACGTTACTCCGTCCCCTTGATCTTCAACTAAACTGGATTGTGGATTTGTTATATTTTTAAAAATAAATGTATGTTTTAAAATATAAATTACCTATTCGTTTCATTTCAGACATTAGCTACTAGTATAATCTGAGCTTTTCATGGTAAGTATAGTTGAGGATAATATTTCATAATAAAATTTAAATAATGAATCAAGAAAAAATATTAAAATTTAATAAGAAATAAATTTTAAAAGCTTACGGTATCTTAAACCCGAAGCTCTTTAAATGTAGTAGAGTAAAGTACAACAGAATACATCTTAACTACACACATGATCTTAGATTAATTATGTAATGAAATGTTATTTTAAGTATAAAGTTTAAAATGAACAAAGTTTTATTTTAAAAGAAAGTGACGTAAATTTTTAACAAATTTTCAAATAATTTTGCACTGTAGTGTATATGGTTAAATTCATAAATAGGACTTACCCATGAGCACGGAATTGGTTGGCGTGGCCATGGTGCGACGACTGAGCACGATGACTATGAGGAGGTTGGCGGTCATCGTGATGAGGAGCAGGAAGGGGGTGCAGTAGCCGTAGAGCGGGATTCCATACTCGAGGATGGTTTCACAGGAGACATTCAGATAGGATATGTTGTCCACTTGGTTGATGCAGAACTCGGCATGACGATACAGCTGGCCATCATCCTGCTCGAGAATGTGGCTGAGATTCGAGTTGAAGGCCTCCCTTTGGAGCGCCGCACTTGCACAGATCGAGGACAATGATTCGTTGGTGGCAGCTCCTAGGGCCGTTAAAATATCACCACCACTACTGATAAAAGTCTCATTTTGCAACGCGGTTTCATTGTTACAGTTGTACACTAATGAATTATTGTTCATTGTGCATTCGGTGACTACTTTTATTTATATCACACTTTATGATTTAATTAATAGATACAAAACTAGAGCATGTTAAACGTGCCACTTCACTCTACATCTCTACGATGGTCTGCGTTCTCTAAAATTCATTTGAAAATCAAAAAGTCCATTAAACTGATGCACACTTGTATATTTTATTTGGGTGTTGTTTATAGTCTTAATCCCCTCAGTTATGGCTTCTCTAGCAATTCAATTGTAATAAAATTTGCTTTTATTGCCTCAAGAGACGTTTAAATTCGCAAAATGATTTAAGTCCATGAGGATTCTAAACAAAAACAATCCCAACCAAAATTACATCAAATAAAAGGAAACAAACAAATAAATGATACAGATAGATCAAACATGGACATAAATATTGGAAACAAATATTAAATGTCAAATCAAGTACATAAACCTTTTTCAAAAAGGAACCCAACTTTCAAACGATATTCAGGGTGCTACTTTTTGGCAGTAAAGTAAATAATCTATTGAATGGATCAAATTTAAATATATATTAGCTAAACAGCTATCGACGCAAATCGTCACTTTATTCAGCCCCTCCCAAGAAATACTCGTATATATTCTAGAGAATTGTTGCAAATGTAAATAAAATGTATTGTTTCTAGACAAACCCACTTTCCACTTTCTTTTGATATTGAATATTTTTCAAGTGGGATTAAGAATTCAAAATTGGATTTGGATGGGTAATTCATGAAATTATAATCTCCAATTCTAAGGAAATATCCAAAACATGCTATTGTTTTTTAATTTTTAATTTTATTTGTTGGGAATAATTTAAATTGCTTCTGGTTTATTTTTCAATTTTCATTCTTAACAAAGATTCTTCAAAATAAATTTGTAAATAATTCATGCAATAAAAGTAATTTCATTGATCATTTGAATAACTTGAATTGCCAAAAAGTGAGTCAATGCAAGTAAAAATAAGCAATTAATAATAGATACGATTTCCCATTTTTCAAGATAATGCATTAAGCAAATTTATTTCAAGAGATGATGACAATTCAAAGCAAATAAAGTCGATTAATACTTTTGACCCAGTTGCTGAAAAGAACATTATACTGACATCATCATCAATGAAAAGTGGATTACGCAAATTCCGACATTTCAAATATTTTCAATGGCAATTTTTTTTGGCAAACGAGATGGTATTGGTTTTATGGTTCCCGTCATGGAAAGATAATAAATGACGTGATAACTCCCTCAACGCCTCCAGTAAACAAAAATCCGTGTCGAATTTTAACAGATAAATTCTGTTTTAATCAAATATTAATCTTTTATCAATTGAAAGTGTTCAAAGCGTTCAAAACAATTAATAAAACCAATATTTGACTTGCGAATTTTAAACTTGGTTTTCATGTCGTGAACAAATATTGAATTAATTACAAATATAATGTCAATGCGGTGTACAATTGTAAAGAATTTAATTCGCATTTAATGTTTACAGAAGAATTGACTATTGAAAGCATATTAGCCAATAAACAGCGAATAAAATTCGAAAACCAGCTTTTTTAAAATTTTAATCAAATTCACACACGATATTAATTAAAAGTCAAACAGTTCTGTTACAAAATTTTTAATTTATACACAGATAACAATATTAATTTTCGAAAAATAATTTATATTATATTTATTTTGGTGACAAAACACAATTTAAAAAAAATAAAACTGATTTTCTATTATAAAAAATCCATCTATTTAACCCTAACCAACGCGAAGTGCGCACACCTGTTATATTTTTTATTAGATGATTTTTGTTGCGATCCAAAATTATTCCTCCATTAGTTCGTCCTTAACAATATTATGACCTCATAATGAATTTTGAATGTACTTTATTCTATGTCTTTGGGGCGATATTTTAGGACTCCGAAAGTCAACAGAAAATCATTGGAAAAAAGGTGTTTTGCAGAATTTAACAATAAAAAGCTATTGGGTATATTGAGAAATCTATATTTATGACTTCTCTTGAAGTTTTCAACTAATTAGTACTATTTCTTTTGCTTCAAAGTTATGTTATGTTATGTTATTAGCTCTACCAATTATCACTTTATTATGTTTAATATCTTGCTAATGGTGGAAAGAATCTGACTTAGAATTTAGTTAGAAATGTTTTACAGAAATTATAAAGACCACTATACATTAATATTATTTGTTTTTTTTTGTCATAAGAGCTTTGAAAGTTTGAAAATTGCTCAAATTTCGCAAGTACAAATAGAAAAAGGAGATGTTACGAGAATATTAGACATAGTTAATCCTCTTATTCAAAGTCAGGATAAAAAGATATTAACAAAAACATAACTTACAAGCTATTAAAGATATAATAAATTGAAGTGTTTAGTCGAAGTATTTTAAAATGCAGTCCTAATCAATGGTAAAATTTCCCTTATTTGTTTTTAAATATTGTGTTATTTATATATCCCAAAAGATAACTATCATAAAACTCATCGATAATATTCACTTTAAACTTAATTATTTACTGTATGATATTTATGTGATATTTACAGCAATGACACACATATGGTGTGATTTATTACATACTTCCTTGGAGATAATAAATCACAAGCACCACATCACTGGAAATTCTTTGTTTAAATTAGCGCTTTATAATTTATTCACTTTTTCTTTACACAAATTTCCAATATCACCATCAGCAGTATCCTTTGCTTGGATGTGACGGAAGCACTCGAAATCACAAAACAGGGACATAAATCAAGTCTGGAGACGTGTATTTACATTGCTGCTGTAATGGCACAAACTTATTCACTTTTTGTCAGCTCTTTTATTGAATTATCGTTTTTTATCCATAAAATGGTAACTAAACACACCAAAATATCCCAAACATATGCTAGGATCAAGTGGATTAATGACACTTGTGCAGACTGGATGTTCTATCTATACGATACTTTGAAATATTCCGATAGTCAAACGCGACCAAAACCTGAACTTAGAGATAACTAATTCGGAAATTTATTGAACTTGCCATTAGCCGGATGAACGGAGATGATAATATTTATTTAATGTATTGGTGTTTACACGGTAGGGTAAACAGATAAGAGCCACTTGGCCAGAAGATATTAATAGGAGGGAATATCAGATGAGCATCGCCCGAAATTTCAATTATTACAGACCAAATAATAAATTATAGATTACGTTTATGGCCAATATGTCTGTTCTAGTTTTGGCTGACAATTCTGATCATTTTACACCCATTAAGAATTATGATCCCATATGTCAATTGATAGAATAGATAAACGGGTACATTGTTATTGTCACTTCATATTTCATTATACAAATTCGTTAAAAATTTAAGTAATATTTAAATTGTATCTTCATAATATAATTAATGAAATATTAAATTAGAAAAAAGTAAGGGATTTAAATTCTATAAAAATAGTTCAAAATTTTTTTTTTCTCTAAAATATGAGATATCTTTGAATCTAAATAGACCTCCCACAATCGTAGTAAATAACTTGTTGTGCGTAATTTTTCCACTTCATAGACATAAAGCCAATATAAATTGAATTATCGAGAGAAAGAAGAAATTAATTCCATTAATACTTCAAAAGTACTACGAAAGCTGTCAATAACAGCAATCTTGAACCTTTTAACACGAAATCAAAGTTCAATATCTGAGATATTTTTCTGATCTCAATCACAGAAGGATTCACCCTTTCCCGGCGTTCATCTCTCTCCGTATTTTCTTGATAGAGAGGGATTTTTCTCGCTTTATAAATATGCAAATTTGCTGTATAATAAACACATTCAATCGCAAATTTAATCCAAATCAGAGATGTTGTTTGTTCCAACTTAATTTGATCAATTTGGAGTTGTTTTTTTAAAAAGTAATTTGGCACTTTAAAAAATTGTCACTTTGAAAATTGATCCATTGATCAAATTGATGTAATTTTATTTTGCCCTTATACATTTATTTCATCCATCTGTCACTTGTTTATTTCCGTTTTTATGGTCCCAAAACTGCCAACAGATATGAAAATAATTTTTACTGATATCGGGAATCTCTAATTGCAATCCATCACGAACAAAAACCACAAACAGAATTTCAGATTTGGCATCAAATCGTTGGAGATAAAATCTCCGAATAATTTTATCCGAAAATATATTTAGAATAAGGTCTATCAGTTCCAACCTTTGTGACCGACGACCGAATTATTACTAACTGAATGGAAACGATGCCAGCAAAAAATCTCATTCAAGAATCCCGGATGTAAGTGCTGGAATTTTCCACTTTTCCACATTCCACATTTTCCATTGGAAAATTATATTACTATTTAATAGAGAATTACATTGAGTTACACTGTTATTAGCATATAACATTAACTTCCTTTAGATCTATGTACATTCATGAATTAAAATGTATCAATACAGTATTTATCACTCACAATATTATAATACAATTTGCTAATATTTCGTCCAATTCAATTTTTAAATTGAATTTGTATTTTTTGGAAGAATAATTTGATAAGTGATATTAAATCTTATCATTATTTTGTGAAAGAAACCGAATTATTCCAATTACTACTAAATTTCTCGGACCATTTGGCATTCGTCTTAGTCAATCTAGACAAAAATAAGATGATTTTTCTTTTGTCTACTGCTTTTTTATCGTATCTACTCTATTATGTTGAGGTCGAAATTCGGATTTCAGTCCAACACAATCCATTACGGTAATTGATTTTGGACCAAACGAACAAATCCCAAATCCACAGTGAAAATGGCAACAAACCAAATTAGTCTAACATTTTCTCAGGGTTTGTGGACCTCGTGTTTTAAAACAAATTCGGTTTTAATTTTCATTCATAATGTTAGAAGAATTTTTTTTTTACAAAAACTGAATTTCTTTTCAAGCAAAAACTTAATGCAGATCTTATCGGTGGTAGGTTTGTTCATAGAAGTATTATTTTCTCATTCCATTATGTAAATATTAAGCTCTTAAATAAAGTTTAATTCACTCTAATTCATATTAAAATTAAACAAACCCCTCAAAATCAGTATGAGTAATTAAATAACTTTCTAATATTTTCAAGTGTTCTAAAACTAGTGTCCATTGAACAAATAACTCGTTAATATTCAGCACTTTGCTTGAAACTGGGACACACATAAATATCAATTTGAACCCATGTCTGGTACAACCTCAAACCCTCCTTTCATCCATTAATTTTCACTTTGGGATTGAGACACTGGGGATGGTTGATTTCACACTTGTGGGCGCGTCTGTTTCATTTGCCAAGAGTAAATTATGGCTGTCACTTGTTTCCGTAAAACACCTCTTTCATTGCAAAAATAGAGACTAAAACTAATCAACAAATAACTCGAACTACCTAAAAATATATTAAAGTAAACTACATTCAAATGGTCATTAAAAAACATTTGAGGATTTAAGAAAATAAATATATTATTAATTAACAATGCATTGCTCGGCATGGAACAGGTATTTGATTAACCCTGTAATGCCCAAATTATCTATTGAATTGAGAAAACAACCATATGAAAAGATAATTTTCAGGAGTACGGAACAGAAGAAAAATAAAATTTAATAATTGTAGATTTAACTTAAAATGAAGCAGAGTTGGGAGCTCTTTGGAAGTTCCTGGTAGATGGCCTGGAGACGAGGCGATTCATGGAGCGGATGTTGGAATGAACCCCTTAGCGGGGATGGAGTTTAAGTAGATTTTACAGCTTCTCAAAGTTAGCGGGCCTTAAAGCCTGCTGGGGCATTTAAGGATTTAACAACATAGTACGGATTGTTCTCAAAATTGTGAGCTTGTATAGTTTGTCATAATTAATTTGAACAAGTTTGTTTTGACAAGTCCCGAAGAATAGTCAATTTTTAATTAATTTTAAGACAAAGGAATCGTATCGAGAAGAGTATTATTATACGACTACGTATATGTTTAAGCATTGCAAATATTAATTAAAATAACATTCCAAATACAGATAAGAAAATCATTGTCTTCAAATTGAAGCACGTTTTTGATTAACATTTTAATTGGTTTAATAATTTATCAATACTGTAGAATCTCCTTCCTTATGATTATGGCGTGTTTATTTATCGTTTTCATTTATCTGGGTAATTTTCTGTAGTATGCTTTACTTTACTTCGATATCATATCATCAGTATATCATCCATATTCTGTATAAATTGCTTGTTCAATAGCAGAATGGATAAATTAGAGCAAAAGATTTGATTGAAAGTTGATTATTTTTAGATAATCAAAAATATCTAAACCTGTGGTTTAGAAGTAGACTAAATCAAATTGTGCAATCTGATAAGAGAAAGATTTTAATCAAACTAAGAAGCGATATTGATCGGAATTCCAAATCCCAAATTGACCTAACCACTAAAGTTTTGTTTTGGGAATTAATCAGTGACCACAGTATTTCAGAAACACGAAACCAGAGCAACCATCCATCTGACAAATGTTATAATTGAATTCTCTTGTGATTTGCAGTTATCAGAAACATTCTGCTTGGGAATCAAATCCATTTCAAAGAGATTAGTTTTTCTTTGAGTGAAACAACCACAAAATTTTATTTTAAATGTAAAAATATAAATATTAATTTGCTCAATAAAAAGTAAAAATATAATAGAAAATAAGGATAATTATAAACCATTCGTAATTATTTCCTTTAAAAACGCTTCGCTAAAAATTTTTAATTTTCGTCCTGAAAGTATGTTGAATTATATTATCAATATCATACTTGTATTTAGGATGAAATATTGGTATGCTCTTACTACTATTCGCATTTTGTATGGTAATCTTGATCCATAATGAGGAAATTTCTGTCATATCTCTCATATCATATTTCTTCAAGTCAATTATTCTTTTTTTTAACAGAAATTGTTATTGTTTAATACATAGCAACTTTTAGACCTATTTATCACATAATAAAACTATTTTTTTCGCTAATGTTTATTACCTTGGTAACATTTGATAAAACCAAAATAATAGTGTACGTGGATATTTAATTAACCCTTAAACTGAACATTAAAAGTTTATAGCCAATAATACTTTTCATAAATAATTTAGCAGGTTGACCAACTAAATCTATTTTATTTCATCCAGGGAAAACAGAAAATTTTATTATCCAAACTATCGGCATAAACATTCTAGACAAGTTCTTAAAATTCTACTTATTAGATGTAACAAAATACAAAAGAATATAAATATGCATAAAACATTAAAGCACTTTGGTAACGAAAGGTTAGCTTTTATACATCGATCGAGTCTCATATTGCGTTACTCTGTTGTACTAGTAAAGTTTTTTCATTGCCAAAAACAGTCCTAATCTACGAATAAATTTTTCTCAATGTCAAAATTATGAAACTACTTTGAACAAGCTGCCCATTTTTGGGTCCAGAATAATGGTTAACTAAAAAAATAATAAACTGATTCCAATACGACTTGGTATTTGTTGATAATTGCATGATTTATGTTGAAAACACTTTGGTAATTATTTTAGAAATAAAAAATTACTTAATAATAATATAAAAATTTTCTATGGAAAAATCAGATTAAAATTTAAATAACACTAATTAATAGTTTCAATAATTAAAAATTGAAATGAGGACCTTTTTGTAACATTAAAAACTTTATGCATATTTGTTGCTTAATATTGATATTATGACAATCAATTTTGCTCCGTCAAAGTCGTTATTATAGCACAAGTGCTTTAAAGAATTCTTTAAAGCACGTGTGCTATTTCTTTATTATTAAAGTGTGATCTCCGTAAAAGAAATCCAAGAATTTTATATGTACGCCACTTTCGTTGGGCAGGGTCTAACTGTGATTTGTTAGTGTAAAATAAAATAAGCCATCTATCGGAGCACTTATGAACTACGTTTACATGTGGTTTATCATAGAGGATGCACCATGTATTTTTACAGAAATACGATGAATTTTTAAGATTTTGTTAATTTATTTAAAAATGCATAAAATTTTGTACAAAACACGGTCGATAAGCATTTCTAAACACTCCGACCATTGTGTTTAATAATGCCCTATCTTATCGACCTTGTTGTATAAATAACTATTAACATTCAAAGCAAAACTTGTATATTATCATTGATAAAACTAATGAATTGTTACTTTTAAGCGCAAGGTTAGTGTGTACTTTGAAAAATAAGGAATATTTGTGAATAACAACTATAAATCAATCACCTCAAACTGATAGAAACTAAAATGTACCATTTGTTATTGACAGTGTAATGTTTTCCTAGAATTTGTTATCCGACAACAAAAAAATTCTTCACCATTATAAATTTGTAGGTCAATAGTTTGAAACCAATAAATTTATTAAAAAAGCATTAAATTTCACTTTCTAAAAATGTTCAGTTTGAGTTAACCTTAAATGGAGAATGATTTACGGTGATCCTAACAATTACTGTAACCGCTTGTTTATTAATTTATGGGAAATAAAAGTCAAACTTATATATAAAATTTGTTGGTGTAATTAACAATGTTTTAACTCAATCCTTAATTACACAAGAATTATTGGCAAAGAGCTTAAATGAGTTATTATTTTCTTAACTTATAAAAGATAATGCGTAAAAGTTTGTTTAAATATTATTGACATAGGGTAAAATAAGCTCCTAAAGAAATATCTCAAAAGCCTAAGGTGTTATAAATAAAAAAGTTTAATTGCTTTTAGACCAAAATACTTAAAATTAAATAAAGTGATTATCAAAGTCAGTTATTTTAAGACTCTCATTAATAATTTTGTAAACAAGTTATATGCTTTGAAAACAACAGTGACATTGAAAACAGAAGGTATTCCGTTTTAATATATTTCATAGCAATAAATTATAAAATAGTATACATAATGATGAAAACATCAGATATATAATAACTAACAATATTTGCACACCCACGTACATAAATAATTAATTTGTTTAACAAGGAGTTCGTTGTTTGGAATAGTAATGGGATAATATCAAGAATACGGTAACATGTTAATATTAAAATAAACAGTACTTCATCTTATAATGTTTAAGTGTTTTGTGTTAATTTTGATTAGTGCTTATTCTAGTTATCAAAATACAATACTTACGGGTACTATATAATGCAATATAATTGAATTTTTTGAATTTCTTGGATTTACTTTAAAAAATATTGATTAGCCTTTAATAAACGTGATTATTTAAAACCACGACCCTTTTAGTAATTCGGTATCTTCCGCTTTGATATAGGAGAAAAACACTCAAAGGACCACTATATCTTCAATTTTCAAATGTCGATAACACCTATGAACCAATTATCGTCTTACTATTTTGGTCGAATTTATTCGTTTAGATTTAAAAAACGGACTTTTCTACAACTAGGTTAATAAAATAACTAACGAGCGTAGTGAGTGGTTTAAGGGAGGCATGTGTTTTATACAACATTCTATGAATTTTATAATAAATTAACGAAAGAAGTCATGAGTTTTATTAGATTCAAATTATCTAAATTTTAAATTCAATCTCGCACTGTTTTCTGTTTTATTTCGTCATTCTACGGCGTGATAGATAAAACGATATCTTGCCATCTCTTTCTTGCACATAGGATTTATCATCCGTTAACGGATGGGCAAACTACGGCCCGCCGAGGTAGTCAATCCGGCCTGCAACACGATTTTGAAAACCACATAGAGTAAATTTTACATAATGAAAAATATATTTTCTGTGTATATAGAATAAAATTACAATTTTTAACTACGATCTATAAGCCTATAATACTGAGGGATATAAAGCTAGAAAAGTTTGTGGGTCATATACCAAATTTTTTTCATAAAAATAAAATCAGCATCATAACTAAAATTTTTGTTTGAAATGGTTTTGATTGAATTCGAATAAGGATTATGTAGAATAAATTTCCCCTGCTCTTTATTGCAGAAGTTATTTAAATCAAATGCAGTTCAATGTTTACCTTAATTAAATAGATGCAAGTGTTTGTGAAATTGTAATTATTTCTGACGAGTTTACAAAGTGCTATGTAAACTGTGATCAGTAAACTTTACTGATTTAATATTTAATTGAAATTTAACTTACATTTGTTATTGGGTTGTGATAAAATACTATTATATTATTAAGCATATATATATATATCAAACAAGGTTTTTGTGATTCCAAATCTTGAGTTTAATTAATTTAAAAATATTCCCTTTTAATTCCTGTAAGAATCATGGGGGGCCTCAACCAACGGGTTTTCGACATTTCGGTGATTATTTGTTTTCAGTGTATCATTAGTCAATTAATAGCACCTAGACCAGTTGAAAAAGGACTCAATCAGTCCTACCCGCCCAGGGATCGAACGCTTGGCAGCCGGATGCGTTACGACATCGGCTAAGAGGCGTGTGTTTAAAGTTTAGTTAATTTAATGAGTCTCTATCGTGCTCTTTTTTAAAATGCGTGAGAATTAATCCATACACTAGCTGTCAATTTTTCATACGATTTTCCTCATTAAAACCTACTATTTTGATATCTATATATTAACCATAATGATGGATTTTAGTTCTAATCATATTTATCTTTGGCTTGTCCCAATTGATAATTATTATTTCGGTTTAATCATGACATAAGGATGGTTAAGTGGAAATGAGTAATATAAGAAGCAGAAACTACAGAATAACTCAAATTTGGGTCAGTAGGAAAATTGAATAAAATCATAATATAATTATATTACGAATTTACTAAAATAAGAATTGAAAGTATAATAACTAAAGTTTTTAAAATTCAAGTTTAATAATTTATAATAATATTTATCATATTATTTGTTCAACTATAGACTCGATTTTAAATTTGGAGTGAAAGATTGGAAAATGAATAGATAGGACATTTGAAAACTTTGATTACGTAAAACCAATTCGATCTAAACCGGTAATTGACGTACTCAAAAACATATAACTACTTTGTTTAGTTTTTACATTTGAACCCATTGGAACTGATAAATAACCCAGTAAAAAAGCTCATTTTTTAGGATTTGGAAGATACTCGTATTTTGGAAGCTTTAAACACTGAAAGCTTACTTGTAGTGTGTAAACATTAAAAATTACGTCCTTTAATATTGACGTGCAATGTAATTAAATTCTCAAAACATCAAACAGCACTCAATTTCAATATATTGATCTCCTCCTGCTTTCCAGTAAAACAATGCCGAGAATTTACATGGGCATGTAGAGCTTTTGATTGGAATCTGTAATTTTATGAATAAAACAAATTGATAATTCTTTTCTTACTTATTAAACAATAAACTGTTATGTTTCTAATATATTTAACTCAATTCTTTATGAATACTGCACGTCAATTATATTATTATTATAACCATCTCAAAGCATTATCACTGTTTGAAGTTCGATAATGTAACCCTCTCCAATCACTGTAAATAAAACTTTTACCCTTAACCCAGCCCCTGTGATGTCCCAAAGCAATTGTGCCAATAGTATTAATAATTCCCATATAAATATTTTGAATTTCAATACCCAATCAAAGTTACTGCTTCAAAGGAAAAGAAATAGGCTTGTCATAAAAAGACTGAGATTATTTAGGGAATAACTTAATTTCTTCAATGAAACATATTAATATATATTTAAATTTTACCGATAGGTTCTTAAGGTTAATCGCCTTAATGAATTTTTCCTAACAGACACGCCCTCAAAACCGAAATGAGTTTTGTTGATACTTTGAAAAAAGGGGGATGTACTTTATTTGAAATTAAATTCTCAATGCTCTATATTTGAAATTATCAATCATGTTTATGAGTTTATTTATTATTCTGAGATGAGTTGTTCTTTGGAATTGCTTTTGTTTAGAATTCTCAATGAGTTAAATCATTTTGCGAATTAAAACGTCTCTTGAAGCTATTAATGTGAATTTTATTACAATTGCATTGCTTGGTCTAGCCATTACTGTGGGAATTAAGGCTATAAACAACACCCAAATAAAATATACGAGTACAAGTGTGCATCGGTTTTATGGACTTTCTGATTTTCAAATGAATCATAAAGATTTGTAGTCGAGTGATAGTTGCAACTATCTTTGGTTTTATACGATAAAATTAGTACAGAATATTAATTCTACAATAAGTTTTGTTATTAAAAGTCGATAAGTTTGTTGGCTACGGCGCGTAATTGCCTAAAACCCGCTATGTCAGAAAATATTATCCGAGATTTTGACTTTATTAGCTGTTTTATTATGTCGTAGCCAGACACGCCAAAGACGACAGTTTTCTATAGTCATCATTACTTTATCTGAATTTGATTTTTTTATACTATTTTCTCATTTTTCCAAATCATGGTTTTCAGACTTTCAAAGAAAGCTGGTGATGGCCGACTATGACATTTTTTTCGAAATTTCGCGAAACCTATCAAAGTAATTGAAATTATTATTGGCATTCAATTGTAAATGATGACATGTTGTTGTGAAGAATAAAATTCTGTATTGTTATTTTATATCAGTCTAGAATTTGCATTTCTTTTCCCAAATACAGTGTGAATTGAGGTTAAAGCCGCAGTCGTTTATCCTTGATATCTCTTGAA
>JXOV01002948.1:29081-43616 GCA_001014945.1 Clogmia albipunctata
CCGCACCCCCCTTTTCTCAGCTATGGGGCATTATTTGAACAATCTATTGATGAGGGTAGTTAGACATTCCGAAATATATCCAGAATTTCGAACGTTTGGATTGCTAAGTCATAGCAGGCCGACAGTAGCTCACCTTGAAAGTCTAAAAACCCTGATTTCGAAAAATGAGTAAATAGTATTAAAAATTTTTGAATTCAAATAAAGTAATGATGGATATCTCAAACTGTGTTTATTTTGTATTGTTGATAATAATATGGGCACAAATAGGACAGTCAATAAAGTCACAGTTACGGGTAATATTTTCTGACATAGCGGGTTTTAGGCTATTACGCTACGTAGATAACAAACGGCTCGATGGATTTATTATTTATATTCAAGCCAAACCATATTAAAATAAAGATTATTAAATTTTCTACAAATTGTCCATACACAGTTTTAAAGTTATACTGCTAACCCATCTGAATTTAAACAAATGGTGTTGACGTTACCAGTTGTCCTACTTGTTGAAGCCGGAAATATTATTTGTAAATGTATTTTAACAAATATTAATCACAAATTGTTATTATTAGTTGATAATAGCAAATGAATTTTTGAAAATAAAAAAATCACTGCTTTAACCAACTACGCTATCCGGTCTCTTGAATAGAATTTAATTTTGAATATTTTTTTTTCTTAATTTCAAAATAATAACTTAAATTTGTTTTAAAGCATTAGATCAATACTACCCATCTATATCGATTCGAACAGGCAGGGCCGAAAGAGATTTTAAACATTAATATGAAATTTATTTTACTGTTAATGATTATTTAATATGACAAATTATGCCCAATTTGATAGTCTTGTTATTTCCAGGAAGGAAATTATTATATCGATATCTTAGAACCCGAAACCCAATTTAAACTTTGTAGGAAAATATCATCGATTTTAATGAACGTATCTAATTGATTAATTGTCTGCCGTAGAATGATTTGATAACAGACTTCAACTATATTAGATCAAGGACTCGTTCTAAAATAAACCTTTCTGAAAGGCTTTCAACGTTATTGAATTAATCCATGGATCTCTCTAGGTATTAAATTTTGACTTTGATGGAACGGCCTCAACAATTATCCCGAAGTACGTTTTGAAATTTTGGGTTTGATGTTAATTAAATATAACAAATAATGGAAAATAACCACAGCTTAGGCTTTCTGGTTAATCTATTAGTAATTGCCTAGGTTTTAAATTATAAAGATACTCCCTCGTCTTTGTTTCTGAAATTGAAAACAAATATTGTACTTGCAATAAAGTTATATCTAAGTATCTATGCTATTGAAAGTTAAATTTGATATGATTACAAAACTTGAAGTTGGAAAAAATTTAAATTAAATTTTAATTTAATTTTGTTTTCCGATTAAATATTCTAGATCTGATATTAATTAAATTTAGAAAATAACAGTAAAATTATAAGTATGGTATAATTTAATTGATATTTTGTGAAGTTGTATGTTATCAAATGTCATGAATATCTCAACATTATATTCAATCTCCTTCTTCGACCACGACTCAACAACCGTTACTGGTCTAGGTCTAGCCAATTGCTTTCACGTACTGATGATACTATATAGAGCCTATATATTAACAGGTATTTGGCACCGAAACAGAACACACGTACTACGAAGAAGACCATCCTTTTCATGACTTTAACATTTATCCTTTCATTAAATAGTAGCTGATTACTAATATAACAGAAAGACTCGGTTTATCTCTTCGATTCTGTGTATTCCATCCAAACTTTGAAAACCTGTCTGGTAGAACATTGACGATACTAGTTGTTTGGCTGTTTAGGCCAGGGTATTTTTTTGTAAAATTTTATTTTAAACAAATATTAATCACAGAATGTTGTTAGTGAAAACGAGTAAGGAAATTCGATAGAAAAAATTACGGTCAGATCAGCGCTCGACCTCGAAGCTCCAATGATTTCAAGTGAACCAATTCTGTAACAACACTTTAACCACTGCACTGCCCAGGTCGTCTCATTCTATTATATTCACCAATGTTGCACTATTAAAGGTTGATAATTCAGTAATTGCTATTATGGTATTTCCAAAATAGTAATACATTCAAAATTATTAGTAATGGAGGCCTCAAGAATACTATTTAAATTATTAAATACTTGAGATATGTCAATTTATTAGTCGATAGATAGCTTGCAAATTGAATAATTTATTTTCTCGGAAGCTTATTGAATTAAAAAAAAATATATGTAATTGTTATTCTAATAATTTTCTATATCTTCGTTTTAATCAACTGAAATTACCAATTAGCTGGTAATTGGTTAGGTACATGGAAATCCAATCAATATGCTCATCAATGATCAACAAAATTCTAAAAGTTATATTAATAATAAAAATTTAATTTAATTTTTGATACTTTTCATCGAGGAAATGAATATAAAATTGATTGTAAGCGATATTAAATCTCATTTGATTTTTAATAATACCATATACTGTGATATATACTCGTGCATATACTGACTTACACATTTGATCGAAATTTGATTTTTATTAAACTGTTTTGATTTTGAATCGAATTCATATATAAGTGTTTTTTAAACGAATAAAATAAAAGCTTTTAAATTCTTATAGCGCTAAATCTGCATTAAATATTTTTTTCCCAATTTTGATGTAAAAAGTACTGGTTTTCATTTATTTATGCTTCAATAGAAAGTGAAACTTTTCTAACTGAAACATAATATTCATCACGGCTTGAAAATCTGAATGGAAACAGGCATGAAAAAATACGATAGAAATGAAAAAATACTACACCATTCACAAATACAACTTTTCATTCCACTTCTTCTTCTTATTCTAGTCTGAAGAATATTGTTTCATTTATGTTTGTTTATATTTTGTTGTTGTATATAAAAGTTTGGTTTGAAAAAAGGCGGTTGAAGAATTAACCGCCACAACTTGTTTAAATTGAATAAATTAATTGTTTTTATATTGTTAAACTTAGAACTGGTCTGTGGTATGTATATATATAATCTGAAAAGTTCACTTTTAATGGAAAAATGGGTTTATATTTATGATTTTTTTCTTCAGGTTTACACAAACAACAACAAAATGTTTCATTAAGTGTTGCTCCTGTCAAAGTTATGTTTCCCATATAAATATTTAATTAGTTTTAATTAGTTTTTGTGCTATTTTACAAATGAAAATTGGGAAAAATAGCATTCGTTTCTCGACGTTTAATTCAGTTTTCTCGAAGGAAGCTATTCGCGTCGTCGACTTCGTCTCCTTGCCGAAACAGCCTTCCTTCTTGAAAACCGAAACTTAAAGCGTCTTGAAACGAAAATAAATATTTATGTAGACTTTATTAAAGTAAATATTTGACATAAGGCCTTAAAAATGAATTAAATTTAAATAAATTACCATAACACAAACATCTTCGAATTGTTTATTATACTCATATCACACGATATTATAAATATTAATAATGAAAGTAATTAAATATGGGAATATCATATCAAATTACGAATAATTTTTTGTCATTTTTTATATTCTGACCATGCCCATTAGGCGACAAGTTCGAAATTAATAGAGTTGCAGGAATGTTATCTCATAGCACGTAACAAGTATAACTTGAGTTCACAAACAACATTTTCAGTAATTTCCATTACTTGTCCAGTTCTGTTTCCTATTTTCTTATTTGTTTATAGAACCATGTACATCTTTAACCTTTAACTCTAATAAAAGTAGATGGTTTTTGTGATGTTTTCGTATTCCATGAAAAAATAATAAGAAAATAATATCGTATTAATAAGATCAGTGTAAGGTTATTTTAAGTTATGGAATCTTTTATTTTTAATATATTAAAATTCCATCTGACAGTACTTCGGGAATGTTCTACCTAATCTAATACCAAATGTTTAAAACATGAGAAAGTGTGTTTTAGTTTTAGTAGTTCTGACTCCACTTTACTTCCATTAAAATATATTTAAAGTTTAACACAAAACATAAAAATTTACGAAATCTTTAATTTGCTTTTTACTTCTTATAGATTTATGTTGAATTGTGGAATCAAAATTAATATATATTTATCTCCAAATTAGTTCATACGTATATATGTTAAATACTTTACTATGATCGAAAATATTGCGAAATAATTTGAAATAATCATAACAACCTTTAAGAAAGCTGGGCACGTGCTAAAAATTACTATTTTATTTACTCATATGTTTGAACAAGAGTCAATAAACCTATAAAGGACATCTGTTTTCCATTTTCCCTTGTCTTAAATATGTCTCAACATTGGATTTAATCAAGCAGAAATATTCCATAGTTATCTAAGAATAAACTCATATAGTAGTATTGTCGAACACATTGCCATTTAGATAAACTTCACAAAAGCAGGATAAAGGTGGGTAAAAGTAATTTTGATCAAATGTATGAAACAAATTGTTCAAGTTTATCAAATAGGTGCTAGAAATAACTGATGTAGTTTGTAACACTAAAAGGTGACATACATAAGTTTTCATGTGTTCAAAGTTTTAGAACTGCCATACAATATATAAAATATAATATTTATTTATATAAAAAAAAGCTTATAAATTAGAATTTAAATAAAGTATATTATAAATTGAAAAGTTACAATTTTAATTTTTAATTTATTGTCAAAACTTTTATGTTCTATATATACGAGTATTAACCATCTACATACATTTATCATTAAATGAAAATAGATTTCAACATCAATAATTTGGATTTGAATCAATTTGAATCATTGATTTAAACGGAAATTTTTAAATCAAATTTTGCTGGCGTGATATCCGCAATATTAAGTGCCTCCTTAATGATTAATAAGGAGGCACTTAAATTAATATTAATATTAATACATATGTAAGAGATTCTTACATGTGGCCGCTTATGTAGCAAATTATAGGAAATTAAATGAAAAGGTCAACACCTTCTGTTTACGGAACATTTCATTTACAAAATATTATATACAGATAAAGTATATGACACAAAGTTTTAACGTAATAGTTATTTTCGTTTCAAGACGCTTTAAGTTTTGGTTTGAACTGAACTGAACCAATTTTTATTTGTAAAATAGCACAAAAACTAATTAAAATTAAATATTTATATGGGAAACATAACTTTGATACTCTGGGGGCTTTTTGTAGTTTTAAAAAATAGAAACATAACATTTAATGAAACATTTTGATGTTTCATTTTTCAGACTAGAATAAGAAAAAGAAGAAGTCGAATGATAAGATGTATTTGTGAATGAAGTTGTATCTTTTCATTTCTAAAGTACATTTTTCATGCCTGTATCCATTCAGTTTTTCAAGCCGTGATGATTATTATGTTTCATTTAGAAAAGTTTCACTTTTTATTGAAGCATAAATTAATGAAAACAAGTACTTTTTGTATCAAAATTAGGAAAAATTTTTTTTTATCATCTACAGGTGCTCAATCAAATTGCCTATATTGTTTTTCTATTTCAAGAAAATGAACAGTATGTAAGTGAATATTTTAAAGACCATACATTTAATTTTAGGTCTTGGTACCGCTGCTCTATTATTTGAGATTATTACAGAAACGTTTATGAATGAATTGTGTATTATTACCTTATATCGATCCTTATTTGATCCAGGTATAAAATTGATTGAAATTGTTTTCGAATTAAGAGCAACGTAAATTTTGAGCTTAGAAAGTAGTTTAATGTTATTGTTTATGCAATATCGCTGAAATAATTTTGACGTATAATTATCACTCAGGGTAATTAAGTAAAATACTTAATTGGGGAGCACAGAAATCAAGTTTATTCTCGATTTGGTAGATTTTCATTATGGCCGCTCTTCGTTTGGTAATACTCCTGTTGTAAAGTGGTGAAGACTGTTTTAGGTCTTAACAGTTATAACTGACCGTTTGATTATTTGCCTCTATTCAAAACCAGTTTTAAAAACTATCCTAATATCAACCTAATATTTTATTATCATAATTATAATACTCTTATGTTTTCAGAATAAAATAGAAAATGAATCAAATAAAATATTTGGAGAACCCGCGACACGGTAATGAAACCCTTGTCTTGTAAGCCTTAAATACCTGGCAAGTATTATATAAGATGTTTATTGACCACTTCTCTTTACACCTTATGTAATATGAATAAACGAAAATGAATTTCCCTTGGTACTTTATAATGACTTCTGCAAAAGCACTATAAAAACTAAACACTTATACTTGTGTCGCTGAAATTGGATCTTTTTATAATTACTTTTACTTCAAACTTGAAGAAGAATTTTATATTCATTAATCATAAAAATCAAACTCATATTTCATTTCAAACAATGGTAAAAGAAATGATGGACTGAGGAAAAGTTGTGGGCTAAAGTGGACAGGAAATTTTCGGAAAAGATAAACTGAATCCTTTTTCCAATCGTTTCTAAGAAAACCTTTAAAAAGTATGATAAATGGACAGTTTGAAGTGGTTTTTAATAAATATATATTTAAATTTATGGAATAAAGAAATTCTTCAATTAAATAATATTCGATTTTTTTCTATCAATTTTGTACAATAATAAAGTATAAATATAAAATAAAAATAATTATAGAAAATACATTACAAATTGAATCAAAGTTTTTTTTCTAATTTTTTTACAAATTTGTTTTTACAAACAATATAATTCACCAAAATAACTAAATAACATATTTAATAGAAGGAAATGCGTATTTAAAGGAATGAAATTGAACTGTAATAAAATTATATGCTCAACTGAGCAAATAATTTCAAATTGTTTTGTGACCCAATTCAGAATATATTTATTATTTTGCAAATCTATTTTGTTGGATCGCAATTTCAAATACTAAATAGAGCTTTAGAGTAGATCCTAATTTCAAATACCAAATAACCTAATTTTCTAAGCTGGTGGTTCGTAATGAATATTTAATGGTGAACCTCAAATATGAATAATGTTTGTGAATCCGCATAGTACTTATTACTAATCTAATTTATTAGTTTAAGATAATGTACTTGAGGAACTAATGATTAATGATTTTATTGATAATCATAATTATAAATAAATTGTATTTCATACATATAAAGAATGTCCCAAAATAAACGAACATTTTAATTGGAATAATGGAGGGTTTGAATTCTTTGACTATTAATTCGATAAGAGAATTATAAAGTACATAAATTAAGGTTTTGTATGGAAAATCACTTTGGGTAAATAGCCTCCAGGATATTGTTATTCAAAACAATTTTAACCATTCGTCTGACAAATGATATAATCGAATCCTGGAGAGATTTGTTTGAGGGCAAGCTAGTAGGTTTCTAAAATATTATATAAAATACAACAAAATTAGAATTATAAAACAATTACGCACTTCACCAATAATGTCCATTTTAAACACACAATTCAACCAAAATTAGACGTTTCAAAAATAGATACAAATTAAAGTAATTTGATTGACCAAAATTTGAACCAATTTGGATTGGTTTTAAACCACACCAATTTAATTAGCATTATTGTGTGGAAAGTGATTACTATTTTAAGATATATTTAAATTTAATTTATTTCTTTAACACAAATTGCAATACAATAACGCATGAAATTTTTTGATGTGATTATTCAAATGGACTTAGAAATAACATATTTCAAATTCAAAAGTGATAATTAAATACTTTATTTTTATTTTGAACTAAAATTTTACTAAGATTTGCATATTTCATTTACCTTACAATTCTAAATATAATTTTTTTATTTAGAGATTTCCTTTAACGAAATTCTATAAAATTTAAAAAATATATTAAATAAATAATGGATAAAGGTAAAAAAATTTACTATTGCAATTGAAATCAAATTATAAAATAATATTTTCTACATACAGTGTGAATTGAGGTTATAGCCGAAGACGTTTATCCTTGATATCTTTTGAATGAAAAGAAGATGGATCTTCAAATTTACACACAGTATATTCCTTTACAGACTGCAACTTCAGGTCAAAGCAGATTTGCAAATACTTCAATCAATTTTGCTATGTCAGAAAATATTATCCGTAACTGTGACTTTATTAGCTGTCCTATTGTGCTTATATTAATAACCACGGTGTACAATGAGCCTAGTTTTCAATAGCCAACATTACTTTACTTGAATTCGAAAAAATTTTATACTATTTTCTCATATTTCATAATCAGGGTTTTTAGACTTTCAATGTAAGCTACTGTCGGCCTGCTTTTATTTATTATTTCGGGTTGTCTAACTACCCCCATCAATAGATTGTTTATATAATACCCCATAACGGAGAAAAGGGGAGTGCGGCTATAACGCTGACCCATTCGGCATTTGCGGTTTTTCGTTTTTTTCGCAATTTCGCAAAATTGATTGAAGTATTTGAAAATCTGCTTTGACCTGAAGTTGTAATCTGTAAAGGTATATACTGTGTGTAAATTTGAAGGTCCAGTTTCTTTTGGTTCAAGAGATATCAAGGATAAACGACTGCGGCTATAACCTCAATTCACACTGTATAATATTCTTTGTAACAAATCTTAATAAAATTTATACGGAGGTGGGACTTGATGTCGCTGGCCTTATTAAATGGAACTGAATTGCATCTTGTCTCGAAATTTTAACTGAGCAATGCTCCTGGTTTTCAGAAACATCATGCTACGACATTAATGGTGCTGAACTAAATTTAACAAGCACTTAAATTTGACAGGTTTATGTGAATGTGCAAGGTGTTCTGTAAACTAAAGCGACGAAATTTCAACAGTAAGCGGATATAGAAACATTAGTTTCGCATTATGTGATTGAGAGTATTATTGGCTTAGAAGAACCACTAGTATCAGCATAGAGTGAGAGCAGAAAACAGATCCCATATTTTTCTTCTCCCGTTAAAAGATAACTGGATGTGTTTTAACTAACGGATGTTGACTTTTCCTATTTCTAAATATTCAATTCAAAGTCGGTTGAAACTATATATATTGTATAGTATGCAGTAAGCATATTATTCGCCTCGATAGCCTCGTTGGAGACATATATTTTACTTTATTAACAAAAAACATATTTGTGGTCACTCCTAAACCTTTTTCTTTGAATATAAATTATTGGACTTTTCCAAAAAAAAAATTCTAATACAAAGATTTCTGATCTTGTTCGAAAATAGCAAATCGAGTTAAAAATTAACTTAGGTAAATGGTAATTAGGTTTTCCCCCAAAGAATTTGATTGCATCTTGAATGTTGCCTGAATGTATTTTTTAAATTTATTATCAAAATTCCCCGATAGTTTTTCATTATCAAATTTAAGTTGTAAATCATTTTTGAACCTTTACTTTTATTTCCCATAGGAAATCGAAATAAAAACGATAACGAATTATTCTTTTATAACCCTTGCTAACCCAGAAGGATTTTGTAACGATTTTACCCAGGTGCTGTCGTTTTCAACCCGAAAATTAATTCGATTGTAAAAGTATTTTATTGAACTAAAACAATTTTATCTAATTAATATGTTTACATACAATTTCTTAATGTTATTAATTTTATATCATACCCAAGAAAACATTTTAATGCAAATATTATAAAAGAACACAATGTTGTTGTTACTAATATAATTGTACATTGGAGCTTCAAAGATTTGTATATCAATTTCTGAATATTCTAATTTTGATTGTGACACTAATCATAAATAACATTGCTTTCGTGCACATCAATCAAATAATACTCATTATTAATAAATAGTATTTAGCACAAATTTATCCAGAGCAATCAACCATTTGATGGTCTCCTCATAGAGATTTCTTAGGTCCTGTAGTTATCTTGAACATCCAAGTTAAGGGCGTTCGGATATGTTCCATTGTTTGATGATTTGCTCTACACTGGCAGGATGGATGATTCCTGAAACCCCATTTACCTTTTAATTATTATTTAATGTCAACTAAATGCAGACTTGTAAAAGTTGATAAACATCATTAAATTGTCATAATTTATACTGCTTCACTATTTAATTAACTGCAAGAAAACTCTAAAGCGAATTCTCAAGAGTAACTTAGAAATGCATTTTAAATTGAATCTCCAACAGAAAACTGTAAATAGAATTGAAAGGAAAACGATATCATTATTATACAAACCATATACAATTTTGATGCAAGTTTAAAGTCAATCAATTCATTATTGTATTTTTATATATTAATGCTCAAGGTATGTCCTCTTTTAATATCTGTTAGCTCTTAATAATAGAAATTAAAAGAGAAATTAATTTTTAATTTTAAGAGCCTGACAATGGAAGGATAATATTAACAATCTTTGATTTTGTACCACCTTGAAAAAACAATTTTCATAAATAACCATTTAAAAAAAATTATTTCAACATCTATTCAAATTCATATTTGAACTTTCAAGACACATTTGTCCTAATTGGTTTTATAAATACCCGTTTGGGAAAAAACGAAATTGAAAATAACATCAAACAAAATGTGGGCGATAATTTCTTTTTGATGACCTTTGCACCCTAAGTCTGGTGACAAACCCGACAAAAAACAGCTACTTAAATCGATTTACATAATTGCTAGGGTTGGCATAAAAAAAAGTGTAAGAATGATACGTATTTACTGCCTTTTCAACCGAAATAAAATACCATTTTATGTTTGCCTTAATAGGTTTTTTTTTATTTCCATCCTTTTAAAAGGGAATCGATTCGGTTTACCATTTTTTAAATTGTTTTAAAATTGAGTATTTTTTTTAAATATACAGATCAAGATTTAAAATCGAATCTGATAAAAAAAACTTGAACCCTGGTTGAAATAACAATATTTCCAATAATCATATATGAATATATATTTATAAAAGTAACGTTGAAAATGATTTAAAAACTGTTTGTACTTTCGATAAACATTATATATTATTATTATAAAATATTCAATGCATTTTTGTTGCATCAAGATGACATTATGTTCTTGTAGCCTCCAATTTTTTATAACAAATTATTGACGTCATGCCAGGACTAAGACAGTGTTGTCCTATATTCAAGTATTACTGATTTACTTTTCTTCTTCAATTCAATTATGATATAGTGCTTGTTTTGAAAAGAAATCGATTCGAATATGTCAAAAACAAAACCCAATTTATTTTAAATTTGTAAAAACAACAACACTGCTTAAAATTCTGCTCTTATCCTTCACAAAACCAATATTGACGTTTATATATACGTACTTGTACTCAAAGCTTTTTAGAGGACCAAACTGTGAAAACAAATTACCAATATTTGACGGTAACCTCACGCGAAATTGCGAAAAAAAATATTCTACAAATTATTTTTGCTTATTCGTCGTGTCAAGAGCAGGATGGTTCTTATCAAGCATTTGTTTTAATAATACTTTATTTTACATTTTTCCTATTTTTATATATTTTATAATTCATTTCTATCTTAATTAATTAGTTCAGTTATAACCATTTTTAAAAATATGCAGTTGGTCCTATTGCTCTTAGACGTTTCCACCTTTGAGGAATTATTTCAACGCAGTCCTGCTGGAGATGGATAGGGGTTTCCGCTCCATCTCCACAGAACCTACATTCTCCTTCTTCAGCGATTCCTAGCTGTCGCATCTGCTTGCTAAGTCAATAGTGCCGTGTCAAGAAACCTGTGACAACTCTGACTTTGTCTCTATTAAGGAGCATAAACTCCGAAGTTCTTATGGGGTTTCCATTGACACTTTCGAGTGCTTTAGACATGGTAATTTTGTCCATTCTCTACACATTGAAAACTATACACCTTCGAAGGCTTTCCTGTTTCAGGTCATTTAGACTGATGCCGCAGAAGGGTTCCGTGCCTCCGCTTTTTCGTTCCCTATTATTCCTGTATGGCATGGAATCCAGTACATGTCCACTCTGTTTTTGCTGTATGTCGTTAGGTATTCCCAGACCAGTATTGGTTTCATCTGTGTGCCTTCAGTGCTGCTTGACTATCTGACAAAATGACTATGCCAACATTCTCGTATCCTCTATCCAAATTTATATGAGTGCATTAAAAATGGCTAGCAGCTCTGGCTGAAAAATGCCATGGATATTGAGATAAGATTATACATATCAATTGTTTTTAAATAGAATTAATTAATATTTAATGCGAAATTAAAAATTCAAAACGAAACGTTTTTTATTTAAAATCCGAACGTAAATATCTATTTACAGTTTTTTAACAAAAGTATGCTTATTTTATTTTGTCTTTAAAAACGAAACTACTATCTTTATGGTAAAATTACATTCTACGAAAATTACTGACGAAAGTTGAATGAATTAAAATTTTTATTCCATCAATAGAAATCAAATTGTTAATTCGTACATTTGTCAGTAATATAACTCGATTTTAAATTATAAATTATGTTATTTATTCATGGTGTTTTTCCCAGCAATGAATCCTATTTGAAAGCAAATCATATGAAGCATAGCAGTAAAATATAATATTCAAATTAACCCTGTAATGCCCAAATTTTCTATTGATTTGAGAAAATTACCTAAGATAACAATAATGTCCAGAAGTACGAATCCAAAGAAAAAAATTAAAAAATGCAAATTGTAGATTTGCTTCTTCTCAAACATAAAATTTTCCCTAACCAACGCCTTCACTACAAAATTCAGACAAAATTGAATGCAGTTCATTTTAATAGGTTTAAACTCTGATAGACAAGGGAAAACCAAGCCTTAAATTAAAGTAAAAACGTAACTTTCTAATGATTCATATTAAACCTTACTTGACAAAATGCAAGTATTTTTTTAAAGACTGTTAAACACTGAAACAAATTGTGCAGTTCCGAAAATTTACAAACCATAAGTATGGCAAAGACTGTAAAAATCATCTCAGTATAATAAACAAAACATAAATTACTACTACTGGAATTTCTTTAATTTGAAAAAAATGGGTAGGTCCTTCTATTGTAATTACAATCAGTAAACTGTGTCTTCTATAATAAAAAAAAATATTTTTTTATTGATACATAGCAGTAATTATAGAAATTTCGAAGTTAAATTTTAATGTTTATTCGCAAAAATAGTTAGGAACTACACAAACCGTAGTACTAAACGTAGAGGAAATGGTACTTTACCAGTTCTTTAACTATAACCTTCGTTAACAACTTCCATATTTGACCGGAAATTTACAACATTACTTACCTCCAAGTATACTACTTCATTTAAAACGTAATAACTGACTTAATATTCAATAAACTAAACAATAGTTGAGATATGGTTTGCTGGGAACGATTACATTTTACTCTAATACCAATAAATTTTATTTTAATATCATTTATTTGTATTGGTACTGAAATAATGTAAATTTCCTGAAAGGGGTTTCAATTTAACGCAAATTTATTGCAGAGTAACAATGAAAGAACGAAAATGTTAATGACTAAGCTCAGTACTTAATTACAATCGTTAAATTAAATAATTATTCTTCACACCACAGATTGTTGTTGTTTAAAAGATTTATTGACAAAGTTTAAAACAATTTCGAAGATAATTTGTATTGTTATTTCAAGATTGATTATGTGTTATAAATATCATTAGCAGCCCTTTAATATACAAATACTAAACATGATTCTCTAAGTAAAATATCTAACTAAAGTAAAGTAATATTCTATTTTATTTTAAATTTAACGTAAATTTCTCTAAAGAAGTAATAGTATAACTACATTTATAAAAATGCTTATTTCAGGTATGCCAAAAACAGAAACCAATTTATTGCAAATTTCCTTAAATAACTAAATAACATAGAAATGTCAATCTCCCACGCCCACGTTGCTTAGAATTTAAGTCCACGTGCCCAAGATTAAATGATTATTTTGTGGTGTATTTTTTTAGCGAAGCTCAGTTTATTTTCCTTTTGGGGGTTTGATTGAGAATAATAATTTTAATTTTTTTAAAAAAATGTAACCATATTAAGGAATATATAAATCTATTTGAACTTAATATTTGNAATTTAAGTCCACGTGCCCAAGATTAAATGATTATTTTGTGGTGTATTTTTTTAGCGAAGCTCAGTTTATTTTCCTTTTGGGGGTTTGATTGAGAATAATAATTTTAATTTTTTTAAAAAAATGTAACCATATTAAGGAATATATAAATCTATTTGAACTTAATATTTGACCGAAAATTTGTATTAAAAATTGATTTGAGATTATTTTTTATTAGCATAGTTATTAATGGCGACTTAAATAGTCTTTGAAAGCCCTAAGACACAGCTCTGACAAATGAAAAATTCAAACGAAGATTATTCTATTCAATTTTCAAGTTAAGATATGGAAATAAATATTTAATCTTTCATTCTTAACGAATATTACAATAATGATACTTTTAAGAATCAGATATAAAAGTTATTCTAACGCAAAAAATATCGTGCTACTAATAAATTATTATTAATAGAAAATATGCAAATATAGTAAGAGCTAATGGATATCATTACATGCACATCCTGAATTTTAAATTTGCTGACAACCTCATTTAGTACGCTTTGCTTTGCTCGAAGTATATTAACATGTAGGGGAAGTATGTACAAAATGGC
>JXOV01002949.1:0-16184 GCA_001014945.1 Clogmia albipunctata
CTGTCAGTGTCGCTATGCTCGTAACACTATTTGATATTTTACCGAAATTAGCACATCAGCTATAAAAGTAGAGAGAGGGAGAGAGAGAAATTGAATGTCTGCACTAGTTTTTTAAAATTCCGGAATAAAAGAGACAGTAAGGAAAATAAATAAATGCATTTACAATTATTTGGCTATCTATTTAAAATTTTGACCTATAAATTCCTAGAAGAGATTACGTTTGTAAAATAATTGTTATGGGATTAGATTCATTTAATGTCTAATTCTCAGTAAGTCAAGTTAATTTTAAATCAATTTTTACATTAAAACACATCAATTCCAAACATAATTCTTATTTTTCATTTTTCTCCTATTATTAGTTACAGTGTTTAATTAAAATAATAATAATTATTCCCAGGACATTCACGACGGAACTAGGGGTAGTCTCAACCTCAACCAACGGGTGTTAGACTGTACACGACTGTCTGTTTTCTTCAGTGTATTAGTAGTCAGTTAATAGCACCTAGACCGGTTGTAAATGGATCCAGTCAATCCGCCCATTTTATTTATTTGTTTGCGCCATCACAAATTTATAATTCGCTATGAATATTATTTCGCAATGTTGTTTATATACACACAAATGGAAACTTTTTCGCGCTAGATAAATATCCGCCCGGGATTTGATCCCACGACCTCGAAAAATTAAAATATTAATGTGAAATATCTTATATATAAAATTCTCTTGTCACTGTGTTTGAGGCATTCGTTCTCGGAATCTACTGTACCGATTTTAATCAAATTTTGTGGGCATATGGGGTTGGACCGGCAAAAGGTCAAAAACGATACTTTACACCCCTAATAATCTTAATGTTGTAAAGTATTTTTTTACTCCTAAATGTTAAGGGTGAGTCATCCCTAATTTTTGTTTTGTTTTTGATTTGAAAAAAAAAACATTTTTGTTTAAATTATGATTAAACGAAATGATATACATATGCGAAAAAAATCATACCCATATAAATTATTTATACAAGGCAATGATTACAGAAGTACTTTTTCAAAATGGTCAACCAAATATTATAGAAATTTTGTAAGAATGTGGGGTTGACCGGGTAAAATGTCGTGTCATTATTAAGAATTTAGTTGTTAAGGGGTAGCTACCCCAAATTAATTTTTTTGTCACAATGCAATGTTTTCAGCCAAACTCCTCTGAAGCGTTTTAACTGATTTTAAAGAAATTTTTTTGCACGTTGGAAAGGTTTGTCTTAATGTTGTGCTTATTTTTATACCCCTTAATGTCAAGGGTGTATCACCCCTAATATTAATTTTTTTTAAAAGAGTCATTTTAGATGGACACAAAAATTTCTCAAACCGACGCCTTCACAACAAAATATACACTTAATGTAATTTAATTAAGTACGGTACATCAGTTTTGCCTTTCTCGACGTAATTGAAAACTTTAATGCTTTTTTATTGCTATGTGATGCTCTATTGGCAAGGAGAATTCGCCGGCCGACCTCCGCAAATTTATCGTCACCGTCTGTGATTGTGGATACAAGATAGTTGAAGTTTTTGACCATTTCAACGTTGTCATTGCCAATGGTTAACTTCTGGTTCACTCTTCTTCTTGTCTCGTTCCTGCTGCTCAAAGCTATAGTCTTATTATAGTTAACAGAAGCTGATTCATTTTCAATGGCAATAAAAGCTTCTTTAGCAGCTGGCAGGTTCCGGCTTACAATGACGATATCATCTCCGTAGGCAACTATTTGTGTAGATTTATTGAAAATGGTGCCTGTAGTTCGCACTTTGGACTTTCTTATAGTACACTCCAAGATCTTGTTGAAAAGTAATCCTGTAAGTGCATCTGTCTCAGGCCGTGCATTGGTTCAAAGGGGTTAGAGGTTTTCCCCATGACTTTTACATTTTATTTATTCATTATTACTGTTTAAAATTTAAAAATTATTATAGTACTCGAAAATCCAACAACAAGAAAGAAACATATTTTTTTCTAATATTAATTCAAAACGTTATTCTTCATGTAATGCTAACAATGCATAATATGGTCTTTTGAATCATTGAATCTAAAAAATACTTTAAAATAAACAATTTCTATGAGCTAAACCAAATTTCAATCTAATTTGTTGCAAAGCAAGCAGATTTCTAAATAAAAAATTGAATTATATATAAAAAAAATATTTTTATACAAATAAAACAAGTTGTTATGGTTATCTTTTACAAAAGGCAGCTGCAGGTACCAGCACATTCTTCGATTCATACCAGAAATGGATAACACCGTCCACAAACCAGAATCATTCAAACTCCTGATATGTCGCCTTATTAATGTCCTTCTAGTACGTTCCTCAAAAATCCGATGTCAAGGAAACATTCTTGAATTTCCTATTGCCTTTTAGTACTTTTTGTGATTCATAATTATCTGTTTATCCGTGTAGGAATCTATTTCGACTATCACCAAATCTTTGTCTGAAATTATTTTTAGAATTTCTCTAACCTTTGCTTCCACTTTCACTTCTTTCGCCAAAATATTCTCCATCGCAGAGTTATTTATTTGTTTTCCTTTAAACTCTCCTCCCATCAAGCCTCTTACAGCGATATTTCTCCTTCTATCGTTCCTCTCTAGAAAGGTCAGTCTTTTCTCCAAACTCGCAATCTTTTCAGTAAGTGCTCTCTTCTTTTTGTCAAACTACTCTCTCTTCTCTCTCTATTTTTAATTGTTCAGTTTTATCCTCGAACCCGGTGAGGATTATTTTTGATTAAGTAAGGTCCAGTGAGTGGACTCCACTCACACAATAATTCCAAATCAGCACCAACAAGGTATGGATGGAGATGCTATTGAATAACTTATCTTGGGCTGACGACGATTTTTGTACGAATTGAAAATTTAAATAAAAAGGATATAATCATAGAACCATTCTCGTTAGGTTTATTTGTTAAATGTTTTATTTAATACATAAGCCTCATATATTTATTTTTAGACTTTAAATTTAAAACTCCTTTATTGTCCCCTTCTACAGTTGCGTTAAATTTGGGACACCCTTTACTTTTAAATTGAGAGTTATAAAAAATAAATTAGTTTTTCATTTAAGCGTTTATCGTGAGCTATAAATGCTAATGCATGTTTGCAAATTTTGCTTTGAATTCAAGTTTTTTCATCTGTTTGGAATAAAATTGCAAAAAGAGTAATGATTAGTATTGTATTGCAATTATTGGCACTGGCCGCTGTAATCCATGCCGAGGATAATCCTTCAAGTCGGATTATTGGTAGCTACGAAATTGATATTGGTGAGGCACCCTATACGGTAGGAGTACATGATTTAACAAAATCAAATTTTTGTGGAGGTACGATTTTATCTGAAAAATTTGTTGCAACTGCCGCGCATTGTATGTAAGTACAAGTTTTAAAAATTAATAAATTTAAGTTGTTATAAAGAAAATCTTGGTCAATGTTAATAAATATATTCAATTGTGTTAGCACTTCTACGGGGGACAATTTCATTTTCGCAGGAAATTCTAACTATGAAAAAGGACAACGTATCAAAGCAAAGAAAGTCATTTTGCATCCTGACTTTAAAGAACTAAATTATAGTGGATATAATGACTACGGACTTATGGTTTTGGAGAAACCGTTGGTTTTCAGTGATAAAATCAAAGCCATTCCGATGGCCCAGGACTCACTACCTGAAGGAACCATGATGCTGGCCACAGGATGGGGTTATTATGACAAAAACATAAATGACACCTCCAAGGTACTTCGTGCAGTTCAGTTGCCAATTGTGGCGGATGATGTTTGCAGAACTTTGTTCAACGGCGAGCAGCACGATAGCATTCTCTGTGCTGGCTTCTTTGATCAGGGCAAGTCAGTTTTCAGAGGAGACTCTGGAGGCCCCTTGGTGTTTAATAATACGCTTTACGGAATTTCTTCTTTTGTGCACGAAAAAAATTCTCCTAATTATCCTGCCGGTTTTGCACGTGTTACGTATGGATATGACTGGTTTATGAAAACTATGGAAGAAAATATGTTTACATAATTTTAAAAATCTCTAAAAAATAAAATATATTTTATAGTTTTTTTTAAATTGCATTGTATTGTATATTTCGACCGGACAATCCAGTAATGAGTTATAGCCTTCACTCATATATATATAAATATATATGAATGATCACCGGTCAAATGCACCATCGTGATTCAGTCAGATATCCTCCAGTTTTCGTAAAGAATTACTTATCTTCTTAGCAAGGCATGTAAAAATTTAGTTTTTACGCTTACTCTCTACCTTTTTTAAATTAATTTTACTTTTCAATAACCAAATGCGTAATAAAAATTAATTTATTTTAAGTATTAATTAAAATTCCGTGCTGGTTATTTTAACAAGGAAAAGACTCATGAGGCCTCTTGGTGTTTGAAAATAGACTTTACGGTATAACATCTTTTGGTATTAAAAGAAGTCCTTAAATATCTATTTAACTATTCAATACAGTGTTCTTTCACAGAATCCTTTCATAATAATTTTTTGATTATTGTTGGCAATTACCTATTTCACAACTTCTGTGAGTTCGAGTACATTCCCCACCTCATAAAGGCTTGTAAGCCTTTACCCCTAATTGATTTGTTCCCGATATACTGGCAGCATAGATATGAGCTTCGGGGTTTTCTTAAATAACTGGGATGTATATGTCTTGGATTAATTGTCCGCTCCGCTTTCGTTAGCCTTGATCAAGGAAGCTCATCTGTCATAGGCTCTGTGAAGAGACCTCTTTACTAACTGTTACTACTGTTTTGTCTATTGTGGCTTGACGTACTCTGAATGGTATAGAGTTTAAATTTTCTCCGATTATCGGGAGCTTTTCAATTTCTTCCTCTAACTGTTTAAGAATAAATTCAGGATCGCCAAAATTCACTTACAGAATATTGATCACTTTCGGCACGAATTCTAAATAAATTAGCGAACCCTTGACAAGACCACTGGCCTTTCCATAGAGGGCTTTTCGTATCCGCCGAAGATTATCTAAATTAGTTATATCGTATTTCCTTGTGGTTTCTACATAATTGGCTATGAACTCTGGCCACTCACTGTAGGAGTTACCGAGTTCCGGCAAATCCGGCCGCTTCCTGGGGCTATTTTTTTCATATCTAGTCCCTTGACAGCCGTAGTATGCGTTGGGCAGATTAATCTGTTTCGGTAACTCTTTGTAATTTTTGGAATTAAATTTATTTAAATTAGAAGTACCTAATTTTCCTGTTTGTTCCAGCCAATTTTGGATTTCAATAGGGTCTTTTATTAGCGAATCTGAGCTTTTTTCTTCATTTGCAGTCTCGAAAATCTTGGCCACAAACTCTAGCTTCTTTTTCATGTTCTGGAATTGCCTCTCGATACTTTGCAACTGGATCTTTGCCCGTTCTTTTTCCAATTATTCTTCTTGGGCAAGTGTATTCAATGTTATATCTACCAAAATAAGACCTTACTTGGTGTTCCTAAGTCCACCTTTTGAAATTCAACTTAAAGCGATTAATCGAGGGAAGGGGTCAGGAATGCTAGGTACGGGCTTTTAGGATATTGGTAACGTGACACGTTTTGTTTAATTGTAATACTTACCCTTTTTTAATACTCACTCTTCGGGGAATAGTTTAAGCATTAAAGTAAAGTAGAACATAACAAACCAAGCGACAGCGCTCTCCAAAGAACAAGGATCACCAACAGTTTAAGAAGATAAAACACTTGATTCCACTTTTACACAATTACACTTTTATTTTAATTATTAACTTTAACCAAATTAAATTACAAAATTGACAGTCTGAACTATACGATCTTTGCTTTAAAAAATGTGAACAATTACTTGAGAGATCTAAACTGATTGAAATATGAACTAGAACTGATTTTATAAAATTAAAAAAGGAAGGAATTTTAGAGTAATAAGAATTCACATACAAATACAAATGCTGAGCTAACAGGAACCAAAAGATTTCTATTTCCTAAAAGCGACCTGTCACCACATGTTATATATTTATTTATTTTAAATGGACACTGTTCTGTACAAAACATATATGTCCTGAAAATTTATACAATTTATTTACAATTTTTTTTCATTAAGACTAACTTATAAATCTATACAAGAATCTTTATTTCGTTTGTATAATTTTTGATATTATTGTTGAACATAAGGTTGTTTTTTTAAAATAAATATTACACTGATATTCCTGTTTCTCCAATAAACTTGATTAAACTTCTAAAATCATTCAGGTTATAATTTTTTATTTCTATGACCACATGTTCCTGAAACTGATTTCTTTTTTCCTCAGTAGCTTCTTGGGTTCTAGTCAAGTGATTCTTGATATGGTGACTAAGTTGGCAACGTTGTCACGTGGTCTCGGAAATCTGGCACCATCGAAGTGCTGGCTTCGCCTGCATGGAATTGATGTCCAAAAACTAAGTGCTGTATTCTGTTCGCTGGGCATCGCCTTTGTCTTTTTGCATCGCAACATGATTTGCTTTATTATGCAAATTCAACTAGCTGTTGACGAGGGTCTACTCGTAACATTATTAAACTCAAATAAATATGGATAATATGATTTTTTTAAACTGAGATCATTTTGATATGTCATTATTTCCTTATAGACACTGTGAATTAATGTTATATCTGCACCCGTTTATCCTTGATATCTCTGGAAAAGAGGCTTGTTATGACATCGCGACCCAAACGGAGGTGCGGTTCTAACGCTGACTCATTCGGCATGTGTAGTTTTTCGTTTCTTCACAAATTCATAAAAACAGATCAAGTATTTGCAAATCTGCTTGAACCTAAAATTGAAAACTATAAAGAAGTACTGTGTGTAAATTTGAAGATTCAGCTTCTTTTGGTTTCAGAGATATCAAGAATAACGGGTGCGGATATAACCTTAATTCACGCTGTTAATTATTACGCCAATAATACTCCTCAATTTAATTGCAAAACAAAATAAAAATGACTGAGTACTTTAATACTTGGTCACGCTTATAAAAAAAAACAATATCACAAAATATTTAATTTTCATTAAAACTTTAAACAGTAATTTTCAATAAATGTTTTAATTGTTAATTAAAAATAATTGATTTTCAAAGAGTAAACAATTATTTTAATCAAAATTGTTCTATTAATGATTTGAATTTATTTCTTAATATTGGTATCTCGGGGTAATTAAAATCCTTTCATTATTTAACCGAAATAATTTTAAACACATTAATTAGTGTTTAACTCCTAATAATAAAAATGCATACACATATATATTCAAAATATTTATAAATTATGTCATACAATTATAAATTTTTTAATTTTACTTGTAATTGAAAATTGTAAAAAATAAATTAGTTTTTTAATGAAGCGTTTATTCTGAGCTATAAATACTATTGCAAGTTTGACCCTTTTACATTTGAATTCAAGTTTTTTCATCTGTTTGGAATAAAATTGCAAAAAGAGTAATGATTAGTATTGTATTGAAGTTATTCGCACTGGCAGCTGTAATCCAGGCCAAGAGTAATCCTTCAAGTCGGATTATTGGTGGCTACGAAATTGATATTGGTGAGGCACCCTATACGGTAGCAGTATATGATTATACAAACAAAAAATTTTGTGGAGGTACAATTTTATCTGAAAAATTTGTTGCAACTGCCGCACATTGTATGTAAGTACAAGTTTTAAAAATTGTTGTTATAAAGAAAATCTGGGTCAATGTTAATAAATATATTAAATTGTGTTAGCACTTCTACGGGGGACAATTACATTCTCGCAGGAAATTCTAGATATAAAGAAGGACAAGTTATTAAAGCAAAGAAAGTCTTTAAGCATCCGGGCTATAAAGAACTACGTTTTAGCGTATATGACTACGGACTTATGGTTTTGGAGAAACCGTTGGTTTTCAGTGATAAAGTCAAAGCCATTCCGTTGGCCCAGAACTCACTTCCTGCCGGAACCATGATGTTAGTCACCGGTTGGGGTATGTATGACAGAAACATAAATGAAACCTCCAAGGTACTTCGTGCAGTTCAGTTGCCAATTGTGGCGGATGATGTTTGCAGAATTTTGACTAACCGCGAGCAGCACGACAGCATTCTATGTGCTGGAACTTTTGATCAGGGCAAGTCAACTTTCAAAGGAGACTCTGGAGGCCCCTTGGTGTTTAATAACACGCTTTACGGAATTTGTTCTTTTTCTGGCGCTACAAGACCTCCCTTTTATCCTGCATTTTTTGCTCGTGTAACGCATGCATATGACTGGTTTAAGAAAACTATGGAAAAAAATATGTTTATATAATTGATATATTCTATTGAATCTTTGAATAATAAAATATATTTTGTCCAGTTCTCATGAAAGTAATTGGTTTTTTTTTATTCTTTTTTGCATATTCGTTAAGGTCTACGAGTAGTTGTACAAAAAGATCTTTAGTAATTATTTCTTTTAAATATATATTTATACATATACAAATTAAAAATATTAATACCTTTTATTGAATATGCAATTTAGCACAAATTGTTACATAATCAAATAAATATGTATAATTAGACATTTTAAACAAATTTTTGATTATATATTACTCTTCTATTTAATTGCAAAACTAATTGCAAAAATTAGAGATGCGAAGTATTAAATGCAAATAAAAAAATTAATTTTAATAAATATTTAATTTTCATTGAGATATTAAATAGTAAGTATAATTTAATTGTAAATTAAAAAATAGTTATAATTTTTAAAAAGTTAGTTTTAAGCTTCATTAATTTTGTTTTCTTGACATTTTTTTAAAATTATAATAATTTTAATTATACGGAGCTATGGACAATGAAATTAAGAATTAAGAAAATATGTTAAAAAAACAATATAAATGTCACTAAAAAGTTAACACTAGAAATTGTTCTTTGAATAAATCTTGAGGTGGTAAGTATTTGCAATATTCGGAATTTTTAATTATTGATTAAAATAAAAAGATTTCTATCTGCCTTATAGTCAAATGGTAAGGGCCCCTTACTGCCTCCTCGAGGTCGTTGGATCGAATCCTGGGCGGATATTTTTCTAGCGCGATATGTTTTAAGTCTATTATTAGTCATTTATGGCTTGTCCCGAAATGAAATGGAACGTTAAGATTTGCTGGCAAATTTTTATTCGAAGGTCTATATTTGTCACTTAAACTGGAATGAATTAAGGCACTTTTACATATTTCAAAGATATAGTACAAGTTAGATATTTGTTATTTAATGAAATAAAAGTGTTTGAATATAATGTGTCAAAAATGACTTTTCAAAAATAGGGTAAAAACCCGAAACCCGTACATTAAACATTTAAATTTTAATAGACGTTGTTTGATTATTTAACTTTTAATAACTGAAATAAATTATTTTGGTATTATTTTTACATAAAATAATAACAAAGATATATTTTTTAAAAATCTTTTGTATATTTGAATGTTATAAGTAATGAGAAGAAAAAAATCAAAATATTTAGGTATGTTGAAGTATTTACATGGTTTTGCTATTTTTGTTCAAAATATTTCTAAAATTTGATCAAAAACAAACTAACAAAGAGATCTTCTAGCCATATAACACATTAAATATATAATTTATTGGCCGGTGTCAGTTATTTGTCTAGTCGAAGTTTAGGCACCAAGAATTCGAATCCCGATTGTATAAAAACCCATCACCATATTTCATTCTTGGAAAATTTATTATTTTTGTAATATTTAATACAAACAAACAAATCGATTTGTTAAATGGCTCTTATAGTTTAATAAAAACTAAAATTTATAACTATATTCCCTATAAAACCATGGGTTTTGTGACGATTTTATCAAGTTTTTGGAAAAATTGTGGCTTTTTTTATTAGTGTTAATAAAAATAGTATAATTTCTATAACGTTCTTAAATTAAAATCAAAACTTTATTAGTTTCAAAATGAATTCTTATTATCTTTAATTATCTTACAAGAAAAAAGACCAAATACATTATGTTGTCTTTTATTTCAAATTTAAGCGAAATTTAAATATAACTATTGCAAAGTCAAATTATAAGATATCTGGTTAAAAACCAACATGGACATAGTTGAATTGATTTTACATAATAAAATATAAAAGTTTAGGGTTTATTCGTACAAAAGGTAAATTAAAAATTAATAATTGTGTTGTGCAAAACCCTTGTCGACATACTAAATGTATGCATTCTAAAAACTTTTTAAATTTAAAGATAATTTATTTTAACTTCAAAATTTGAAACATGAAGGAGCCATATTTGGATATGCTTATGATAGATATTGTATAATAAACACGGAGTTTTTGTAATTAAAAAAACGCGCGTTCCGTTTTATTTCGGGACAAGCCATAATAGCACCTAAACCAGTTGTGAATGTCTAGTTAATACGCCCATTTTATATATATACGTATATATGTACTATTCGGTAATGTAAGTAATATATACAAATATAAAATTTGTTTTTCACACTGAGAAATAACCACCCTTGGTTTGATCCCACCACCTGCGGGGAGGAAATCTATGTGCTAACCAATATACTATACAGACGGATCTCATTAGATATCGTCAGTCTAGAATTATAATGGCGCAGTTGCTAAAAAGGCAATTTTAGAAATTTTACAGGAGAGTACAATAAAAATGAATGGCAGTTTAAAGAAAATGGGAACTGGTCTGATAAATCCATGTTTGCACTTTATCAATAAAATTCAATTCCAAGTTCGAGAACTTGCAACAATGGAGACAGGATCCAGATGCGCGGAGTTACTGAGTTCATAAAACATCAGGGATTGATTATTATCCTTAAACTTGATAATGGCTGTACTGGTGATCATTTTTCATCTTATTTGAGGTTGGTCTACTATAGTTATGGATTCATAATTGTCCTTTAAACGGCGAAATCATCTCTGACCCATCAGAGGAATTCCCTGGTTTTAACATACCAAGAAAATCATGGACAACCTTTAATAGGATCAGAACAGGCCGGGGTTCTTGCAATTACCTCCTTTACAAGTGGGATTACAAAACTAACGTATCATGCAGCTGTGGATCCCATAAGCAAACTATCGCTCATATTTCCTGGAAAAAAATTCCCTGGCGGGTTAGATGTCATCCACATATGCTGCCCAGAAGCTATTAAGTGGTTAAACGACCTTGATGTTATATTTTAAAACTCTTTTCTATATATATTCAGTTTTTAATTATTTTGTAATCATTAATTAAACATTAGTTTTTTGGACTGTAATTATGTAGAAGGATGTTCGAAACGAATAACAAGTCCTCTTGCGATATTGACTTCATAGGGCATGGATGCAGGAGATTCCTTAGACCACTTTCATAATTGATATGTTGGCCTTGATGTAGTTTCTACCTCCTGTGGGCGTCGTGAGTAGAACTAGTGTAGTTGTAGTGAGAGCACACCACGCCTACACTCTCCGTTAATGTTAGTGCAAAGTAGACTGTAGAACTTAAGTAGCATAAGAGAATGATTCAGAGTTTGTATAAGAATGAACGAACGAAGACCGAATAAAAGTGTGACGCGTTAGACGCTAAATTAATAGTTATTTACACAACAAGGTCGATAAGATAAGTCATTATTAAACATAAGGGTTGTTTTAAGCCACGAGCGTAACGAGTGCTTTAAAGAAGGCCCGAGTGTTTCATAATGCTTATCGACCGTGTTTTATACAAAATTTTATGCATTTTAAAATAAATTAACATAAAAATTAAAAATAAACATTCGTTGTCCTAAAAATAAAATTTAATTTTTTTATCTCGCTCACATTGTTTTCATTTTCGTTTTCTAATTGTAAGAGAAAATGTAGAAATCAATATCTTACTTCTCTTTCTTTCACATAGGAAATATTATCCGCTAATGGATTATTTTAAATTTAAAAGGACCGTAAACAGTTGATTATTAATTTGTTCTAATTTAAATTTAAACCATCCGNGTTTTCATTTTCGTTTTCTAATTGTAAGAGAAAATGTAGAAAGCAATATCTTGCTTCTCTTTCTTTCACATGGAAATATTGTCCGTAAATACATTGTTTTAAATTTAAAAGAACGAAAAACAGTTGATTTTAATTTGTACTAATTCAAATTTAAATCATCCGGTAAAACAGTCAAAACCACACAAATACATCCGCAAATACATATAAACCCTACATTACAAAGCTGACGTACATATAAATTCGATTGATTTCTTTCACGGCGGTCACTCATTAATAATAAAGAAAAAGCACACGTGCTTTAAAGAATTCTTTAAAGCACTTTTGCTATAATAACGACTTTGACAGAACAAATTTGAGTGTCATAATATCTGTTTTAAGCTACAAAAATGCATAAACACTTTTATTTTAAAGTCAGATATAAAGTGAAGCGAGTATTTAAGGACATATTTATTAAAAAGGATATTGTTTCAGTATCTATGTACTTGGTTGCATTGTACAAATTGTTGCATTTACGACGTTGTACTTCTGGAGCGACGAAGTGTAATTCATTTATTGATTAAATTAAGCTATAAAAATTAAATTACGGTAACAGCCCTCCTTTTCAATGACCGTAAATAGTTTTCCAATTCTTTTTTAAGTGGTTTAAGCAAATGCGTTAAATTTAATTTTCTTTTTAATTGAAAATTCTAAAAACTATAACTTGGTTTTTATCGGCTGATTTTTAGCTATAAGTACTATTGCGAGTTTACATATTTTAGATCTTAAATGAAATTTTCATTTGAATAAAAACTTCGATAAAGAGTAATGATTAGTATTGTAGTGAAATTATTGGCAGTGGCAGCTCTGGTCCGTGCTGAGGGTAATCCTTTAAAGCGGATTATTGGTGGCTCCGAAATTGAAATTGGTGCTGCGCCCTATACGGTAGCAATATATGATTATAATACAGTAAAGATTTGTACAGGAGCAATTTTAACTGAGAAATTTATTGCAACAGCTGCACATTGCAGGTAATTACATTCATTTGCTTACGTAATAAGTAATAAACAAATCTTCTAAATATATGAAATTTTCTCAGCACAACACCGTTGAATATTACCATTCATGCAGGAAGTACTTATATATTAGATGGAGTAGTTGGACAAATGATAAAAGCAAAGAAATTTATTACGCATCCTCTCTACAAAAAACTAAATATTGCTACATATAATGACTATGGGCTTATTGTTTTGGAGAAACCGTTAGTTTTCAATGAAAATGTGAGTGCCATTCCCATGGGCCAAGGCTCACTTCCATTAGGTACGATGATGTTGGCCACCGAATGGGGTCAATTTAGAGCGGGCTATCACTATTTGGACCCGAAACTTAAAGCTGTTGAGTTGCCAATTATAGCTTACGAAGTTTGCAAAACTTTGTTTAAACAGGAGTACCACGATAGTATTCTCTGTGCTGGTACTTTTAACAAGGGGGAGTCGGTTTACAATGGTTACTCTGGAGGCCCCTTGGTTTTTAATAACACTCTTTATGGACTTTCTTCTTTTGTTTACGATACAAAAGCTCCATTTTATCCATCAGGTTTTGCTCGTATATCGTATGGATATACCTGGTATGTGAGAACTATGAAGGAAAATATATCTATATAATTGTATTACTTTAAAATGTTCAACTTATAAAATACATTAAAAAATTTTCTTGTTTATATTTATTTGTGGTTTTCAATCATTTCTTTCTGCATATACCCTATATAGAGCATACTTTAGTCTAATCAGGCTTTTCCGATCCAAAACTCTAAAAATATCAGTATATACTCATACGCCTCAATAGACTGGATTGGGCTGGTCAATTTATCGCATGAGTGAAGACGACTCAGCCCGGAAAGCCTTCAGTGGTTCGATTTTAGGGATGAAGAAAAGAGGTAGACCATGTCTCAGGTGGAAACACGGCGTAGACCAGGACGCCAAAAAAATTGGAATGTCGAATTGGAAACGGTGATAATACCCTTTGTTACTGGAAACATTGTTAATACAAAGACTTAATTGTGATAATCTTAAGGGAGAGATCTTTATTTATTTATTTGTTGTGCCTTAATAAACCAATTTTTATTTAAGATTAAAACTTCCAAGGGTTTAGCAGAACTATTCAAAAAAAAAAAAAACATTTAATTGGGTCGATGACAGGTTCTTCAAAAATAAGAATTGTTTAGAGATTGGATGCGACAAAAAGCATTCCTTTCTTTCTAAGAATCGAAATAATTTCAACATATGGCCTGTTGTGCGAGTTTCAACAACACTGATGGCTGATTCTCTACTCTATTCTTTATCCTTCAATTTTTTTTCAATTAACGACTTTTGAAATGTGAGAAGAGGGCCCTCTATTGCAAATATTGCTCCAAGGCCTTAAGAGCAATCCAATCAAATGCACAATAAAATTTAAGTTGTTTTAAGTTTTAATTAAAATTCTAACAAAGAGAATCATTTTTATCGTCCGATTGTTCTGACCTATAAATACTTAGAACCGTTATATTATTTCATCATTCAAAAATGAGAATAATGATTAGTGTTGCGTTAAAGCTATTGGTTCTGGCAGCTGTAAGCCAGGCAAATGTTAATATTTCTAATCGCATTATTGGTGGTTACGAAATTCCAATTAATATAGTACCCTATAATGTTCAAATAACTTTCGGTATTGGATCCTGCACAGGAACAATTTTATCTGAAAAATTTGTTGCAACTGCTGCACATTGCATGTAAGTACAAGTTTTTAAGCAATAATTATACTATAAAGATTTTGTAGTAAGGATAAACTTATATAATGGTACTAAATAAATTAAATTTTTATTAGATATCCAGATCAAGAGACATTTGTTCGAGCAGGAACTTCCTATTTTGGCGCTCGTGGACAATTTATCAAAGCAAAGAAAGTTATTAAACATCCTAACTATGAACAAAAAGTTATTGGCGGATATAATGACTACGGGCTTATTGTTTTGGAGAAATCGTTAGTTTTCAATGATAAAGTGAGAGCCATACCGATGGCCCAGGACTCACTACCTGAAGGAACCATGATGCTGGCCACAGGATGGGGTATGCATGATAAAAACGAGCATGCTCCCTCCTTCCCACTTCGAGCAATCCAGATTCCTATTATATCTGACGATGTTTGCAAAACATTGTTTAATGGCGAGCAGCACGACAGCATTCTCTGTGCTGGTACTTTTGATCAGGGCAAGTCAGTTTATGAAGGAGATTCAGGAGGCCCCTTGGTGTATGAGAATAAACTTTATGGTCTTACTTCTTTTGGTATCGGAGAAAAAGTCCCTAATTATCCTGCAGGTTTTGCTCGTATATCTTATGGGTACGACTGGTTTATGAAAACTATGGAGGAAAATAAGTTTATATAATTGAAATTTTCTATTATAAACTTTGAATAATAAAATATGTATTGTTCAGTTCCCTTGATAATAATTATTTGTTGTTTTCTTTACTATTTTTTCTGCATGCTGCCAACGATCTCGTCGTCGTACAAAAGATTTTAAGTATTCTTTAACAAAATCCTTCCAAAATAATTTATTGATAATATAAACAACCGACTCTCTACAAATAATTTTCTTTTTATTAAAATTACAAAAAGTTGTAAAAAACATTATTAATATTCAAATACATACACTACGTTTCATCCTTTTACGACAGGGGTCATCGATTAAATTTTAGTTCATATATCGGGGGATATCAATTTGATCTCAATTTTGTTTGGCACACATAGTTTGAAAATTGAACATCTGGGAACTAGTTGTGTAGGCTATTAACTAAATAAAAAATATCAACAGAATTAATATATGGAATTACAATTACGACTATAAGACAGAATTTAACAAATATATCATTTTCTTTATTGTCCTTAGTATTCTGAAAACGTCGTCCGATGTCAAAACGATGTATGGACGATTTGTAGGAAATTTAGTAGTCATTAAAATAGTTTGGTTTGGCTTAAATTCGTCGGGGCGTTTGTTAGCTGCACTGCGTAATAGCCTAAAATCCGCTATATCAGAAACTAATCGTAACTGTGTCTTTATTGGTTGCTCTATTGTGCTCATATTATCATTCGCAATGCATAATGAGTTCAGTTTTCGATAGCCATCATTACTTTATATGAACTCAAAAATTTTTTATACTATTTTCTCATAATTCGAAATAAGGGTTTTTAGACTTCCAAAAATAGTTACTGGCTGCCTACTATGACATAGCGACCCAATTTTTGGC
>JXOV01002949.1:16254-41768 GCA_001014945.1 Clogmia albipunctata
TTTTTATACTATTTTCTCATAATTCGAAATAAGGGTTTTTAGACTTCCAAAAATAGTTACTGGCTGCCTACTATGACATATCGACCTTATTTTTTCGCGTTGTATATATTCAACAATACATTTCAACTAGTTCAGTTTAAAAAAATCACCAAAAACTCTCTCTTGTTGACGCATTGGGAGAAAATAAGTTTCATGTCGTAAAAGAATGAAACGATTTAGTTGTATGGGAAAACGTCACACGCCTTTTTCAATTGTTTGCAACAAACATAGACTTTTGTTTTAAAGTCCAGCAAATGGCCAATGATAAGACCTTTCTTCGTGCCAAAACAAAATTGAGATCAGATTGTTACACTGCGAGATATTAACTAAAATTTAATCGAAGACCCCTTTCGTAAAAGGATGAAACGCAGTGTATGTATAATACGGCATCCTAAACTTACTCCATTTAATAATAATAATAAATAATGTCCGATAGCGGAGAAAAGCGGGGGTGCGGCTATAACGCTGACCCATCCGACATGTGCTGTTTTTCGTTTTTTCATAATTTCGCAAAATTGATTCAAGAATTTGTAAATCTGCTTTGTACTGTGTGTAAATTGGAAGATCGAGCTTCTTTTGCTATCAGAGATTCAAGGATAAGAGGTGCGGCGACAACCTTAATTCACGCTGTATATTTTTACGCCTATAATATTGTTCATTTTAATTTCATAACGAAATAAATATGATTAAGTACTAAACGCTTTTTAAAGAAATAATATTACAAAATATTTAATTTTCATTAGGACATTAAATAGTAATGTTCAATAAAAGTTTTAATTGTTAATTAAAATATAAAATTGATTTTCAAATAATAAGCAATTATTTTAATCGAATTTGTTCGAATAGTGATTAAACTTCATTTCAAGAATGATTTATTATTCAACAACTTATTAATGATTTTTTGTCTTAGACAAATCGATAGCCTGTTGACTAAATGCTCAACTACTACTAATAATAATTACTCAAAAAGAAGTTCAAACTAAAAGGACGATTCGTCACCTTGCTTTGGAATTACTGACGAAAATGACTGGTTCACAGAGAAAATGAAAAATTATAATTACTTTTGATCACAATGATGGTATGTTTCAATATTAAATGAATAATATCCTCGCAGTTGAAAACTATTAGTAAATTTGTATCCAAGAAATTAATAGGAAAACCACCAAAAAGTAACCGCATTAAAAAAATTAAAAACAATGCCATATAAAACCAAAAGAAATTTTTCGAAATTCATCGATTAAAGCATTCCCGCTTAGTAACAACCAATCTCAGGTATACCCTTTGCTCTGTTTTGCGTTTTTCAACGCAGATTTAATTTAATAAAAAATATTAATAAAAAGATTAATAAAAACTCAATTTGAAAGAATCGAATAAATTGGTACTTAAAAATGAAATGTAATTGTGTGCGAATTAATAACAATTATTTGAAGGTTAAGAATAAATTCATATAAAAAAGTTTGATGAACGATCATCATTACTCATTTCTAATACTGTGCTTAAATGATGTATGCTGTGTGGGCACTGATTACATTTGTGGCATTGAATCATGTAGAAAGTCGTACATCTCATCGAATCGTCGGAGGGTTTGTAATCGATATTTCCGAAGCACCCTATATGGTTCAAGTAATTAATGGCGTTGAATTTACTTGCGGTGGTAGTATCATTACGGAAATATTTATCGCAACAGCTGCTCACTGTATGTAAGTACAATTTTAGATAATTGAATCAATATTTTAGTATTATAAATATTTGCGATGTAAACAAATTTGTAAACCCACTTTGAAGGTTTATGTTAAAAAATTAAATGGGTATTAGAAAAAGATTGAGATATGCACATTAAAAGAGTCCAGTATGTGATTGTGTTATGTTTACCCATAAAATGTTTTGTAGGGAATGTGAGCACCAGCGCCGGCGAACTGTCAAAACGCTTCTGAAAACCATCTTTTTAACGAATTAAAGTGGATAAGAGCATGAATAAAACATTTTTCAATAGCTAGATACATAGATAAGCGTGATCGTCAGAGTAAAACAAAGCGAATTTTGTAGTTGATATAAGAAATAGTGGAAAATTTTCCAAATTAGGTCACCGTAGAGATGTTTGTAAATAATTATTAGAAAGAGAGAGAACACATTACAGAATTATTTAAAAGAAACCGAAAGAAGCGAGTCTCGTAGGCAAATAAAAACAGTTCTTTTTAGGGCCGATTAATTGACATTTAGAGAATTAAATATCAATAAATTTGTTTCCGAAAGTGATCTGTACGTTTGAAAAAAGATTTATAGTATAGTTTTTGTCGTTTCTGTCCGAGTCAGAGCGGGAGTTGTGTCTTTAGCTCCAGTGAATTCACTGCTTGGTAAAACATTTCCACACCATGTTTACGTGATTTTGATGCCTGAAAATAGCTGACGATTCAAAGTCTAACTGTTCATAGTACTAATAATGACCTATGCTGCCCTGGTGTGCGGTCCTTACATGGCACCTATGCCATATAATATGCAATTTCTATTTAATAAATAGTATCAACAATTCAAACTATTTGTACATATAAAAACAATAACACAAAAGCTCCCATTGAAGTGTTCAGACCTACTGTCCTAGTGTGCGCTGCTGAACGCTAATTGAACTTTTAACTTATCCTATCTGGTTGCTCTCGAAGACTATTTTAATGAATTATTCCTCCTCATATTGAAATACTCAATAGCAATAAGTTAGTTAGGACCAGTAATTGTTATAGGGAGGGACAGCTAGGGCGATATACGAGGAGAGGCTTATGACTGTCCACCATACACCCGGTGATACGTTATCGTGCATTGTTACAATGATCTATTCATATATTTATATATGAAATAGGGCTATAATCCTCGATCGGGTTCTGCGGCTAAACTACCATTAAAAAAGTGATTTTAGCATACCGCATCACCAATATTCAAATTATTTAATACAAGTAAAATAAAGAAGAGGCTTTATTACTAGACATTTGAATTGCATTGTGGTATTTAAATTGTGAACTTCAATTTTTGAATATTTTTTATGACCAGAAAAACCCATATCGAAATAAAATTATAAGACATCTGTGGGGAAAGAGGGAGATAATATTGTTCTTTTCTTAATTAATAGCATATTGATTAACATTTGTATTATACACTTTTCTCCATTTTTCAACGCAGCGATGAAGGAAAAATAACTATTCGAGCTGGAACATCAGTGCTAGATGAAGGAGGACAACTGATTACAGCAAAAAAAACTGTAATTCATCCAGGGTTTGGTGAAGCTGAGTATATTGGATTCAACGATTTTGGACTGATTGTTTTGGAAAGGCCATTGATCTTTGGTCCGAATGTTCAGCCAATTATAATGACGAGAGATAAGGTTCCTGCCGATGTTATGATGTTCGCAGCTGGTTGGGGGTATTATGCTGAAGATGAAGAGGATTACAATAAACTTCACGGAATTGAGTTGCCGAATTTAAGCGATGAAGTATGTAAGACATTGTTCCATGGGGAATATCATCCCAGCTACTTTTGCGCGGGATACTTTGATAAGGAAAAGAGCATGTTTTATGGAGATTCTGGAGGAGCTTTGGCATACAACAACACCCTTTATGGCATGACGTCTTTTGGTGATAAAGACAAGGTTCCGAACTACCCGGTAGCATTTGCCAACGTGGCTTATGCTTATGATTGGTACATAGAGCAGATAAAAAACAATTGATAATTGATTTTATTTCCATATAAATAAAAAACGAATACAAATACTTTACAAATTACGATTTTTTGAAAGTTTTCGTAATGAGCAAGAAAACGCACGTATAGATCATGTTTTTGTTCGCTAAATGGAGTCGATTTATTTTCCTATTCGGCGTCAAACCTGTCTAAAATTTCAACATAGTCAAGTTTTGTTATCCTAGTATAGGATATCGATACAAGTGCTGTAATAACCTATTTCACATTTGTATTGAACGCAATTTTGTGTAATTCTGAAAAAATACCAGTTTATCGATAATTACTTATAAAACGATCGCAACGGTTTTAACAAATTGTGGAACAAGTAAGACACAGTCTAATCAAATTAGAGGGAGAACCACCATTTATATGTAAATAAAACTTAATTAATTGTAGAGATAAAAACATTTGTGGAGATTGGATTATGACAACAATATGTAATTTCATTAAATTGGTGACAATTTGCGAGCAAATTTTGGAATATTTTAGCACTCCGTCCAGAAAAGTAAACCGTTGCAGAACCAATTTGCGTTAAGAAAAGCCTACTTTTCGATACGGAAATAGCACTAGAGCTTATTACAAAGCCCGAAATAATGAAAAAAAATTGTTTGGATTGTAATTAAACTTCGTTAAATATTTCTTTGACAGTGTGCTTGTTGCAAAATGAGAGTTCGTGGAAGGCTTCGTGCGGATAAATGACTCATTCACAATATTTATCAAAGATAATTAGAAGAAAGAAGAAAGTGTTTTTAAATGTCTATTATCTCAACTACCTGAAACACTTTCGATTTGGGGTCTACTTATACAAAGTTCAAGGTTTTTTAAACTTTATTTTCCCATAGGAGTAGTTTTTAGACCACTAGTACATGGTTCAACAAAAACAGTCGTACGACCTTAATGGAACTAACTAAGTTGAATTTGACGATTACTATTTATTGACAAGAATCCTCTTTGGCAGTATATTAAGAATCATTGATTTCGCTAAGTGATTTCCATTTTAAGAATCAAATCACCAAACGCTGTTGCTCTTTCTACATTTTTCGAAATGTTGCCGGAATACTCGCTTTTAGACTCAATTAAATAAAACTACATATTATAGGAACTTCTTATTAAAAATATGAGACTCCAAGGAGACTTTTTTGTAGGAATAAACCATAACCTTGATCTTTACGTCCTTTTTCTTCCTCATTAAGGAAACTTACCAATCCACCCTCATAAATTTAATTATTAAATAAAACAGAATGGAAATAATTCGCAATTGAGAAAACTTGACTTGTTTTTTTGTAGTAATTTCTCTTCAATTTATTGAATCCTTCTTTGTTTTAACAATTAACATTTTCAATTTTTAAATTTACATACTGAATATATAAATTTCACTATGTTTAATTAATTATTATTAGGTTTTCATTCATCATCATCATTATATCCTTAACCAATTGTATATCTATACAATTAAGCGTAGTTGTTGTTCTTATACGTTAAAAGTATATATCATTATGTATATATTTATATAATCAGATAAAATTTAATTATAATATTTAAATATCATTCATATATAGTTCTTATTTTTGTGGTAGGGTGTGTCTTTTGTGTGTTTTGTTTATATATTTATATTATTCCTTAATTTATATCATTTTTATCTATGCCATAGAGAGTGTTTTACATAGATCGATATATATAGCGATGGATAATAATAGTTGGAGGAGAGCGATAAGTATTTTTGCTTTGTTCTTAGGTCGTCAAGTAGTTTAGTCATAAAATAAGTACTTATGATCTTCAGACATACTCATATTATGAATGTGTCCTCGGGCGTATTATTTATAACTGTTGAAATAGTCTGTGTTTCGATGAGCACTTTCATTGATTGAATCTTTCTGGAATAACTGTTTTATCATTGTGTTGTAACTTTTACCAAGGTCGCCACGTTATGCAATTGCATCTACACTATTTTTATCTGCTTCTTTATAATTTCTTTGTTACATCTAAGATTTATTACTAGCGGGTTCCTTAATGTGATTATTCTTAGATATTGATTACTATGGCCTAGTTAAAATAATTTTACTGATGCTACGCTATTTTTGTTACTAAATTTATTGAAGTTTTACGGTTTGAAACAAAAATCTTACTAAAATCCGTGAAACAGTTAAAAACTTAAAAAAAGGAAACAAAATGCTTTAAAACTAGATTTAAAGGATTGAGTTTGTATTTCTAGTTCAGAGATTTTTTGCGTATTTTGCTAAATTTTGAATATTAGGATTACTTCATAAATGTACATAACTACATTGCCTAAGCTCTAATTGTTTTTAATTTTAATTGTACCTAAAGATATTTTAAAAAAGAGTCCAAACAAAACAAAATAAAACTTTCGCCATTTGAAATTTTCTACACACAAATTTTTCTTGATATATTTTTGTACGCCACTGCTAAAATTATAAAAACGACACAATAAAATCAACACAGAATGAGTGAAAAGAGAGAAAGGGATTAGTGAAAATCTGTTTCACCACAGGAACTATAATATCTAAAGAAACGGGGGAAGAAGAGAAACCAGCAACAAACACAGCACAGACAACAAGACTGTGGAACAAATACAGAAAACATGCATGAAATAAAAACATCAAACATATGTTAACAAGTTTATTTTGCGAAATTTTTTAGATAAATAAAATAATAAAATCATCTACAATGTTAGAATTTTCTTCTTCATCTTAATCTTCTCATTATCATTCATCTTATTTTCGTCATCATTATATTATTTTTATTTCTTTTTATAATAGTAATAATAATCCACATGTCCTTATTTGTGTGTCACTCTCTGTATGTGTTTTGGTTGTTGTTGATGTTGTTATTTTATGTTGGAATCTTGTCTCATTTCCTATTTTACACAGGATACAATTCAATTTTAGGTTTGTCTGCTTCATATATGTTTTGTATTTTGTTGTCGTTACCACTTTCTAGATAGATATTTTTAGGATTATTATTTTTAATATTATTATCATTGTATTATTAAAGTTATGTAATTCCAACAATCATTTATTGCAACTAATGTGTGGGATATATTTGTTAATTTATTTACTTCCCTTTCACTTTCATTTGTTCTCCATTTTTGTATTGAAATTATTAACACTCATCTACATAGCATTTTAGAGGTCGTCACCAAGTTGCCAATTTGTTTCTTTTTCTCATTTTATTCCATTATAATAATAATAATAATTAATATATGTATAATATATATAATTTAATTAATGCAAGAGAAATCGAAAATTCGTTTTATCTATATATATTTATATATAATAATCATTATAATTATTATTAGTATAATGTAACTCGGTACAGTCGTGTTCAAATTATATAGGCAGGTCTCTCTATATTTGTTTATTTTTTTTATCTCCAGTTAATTAATTAATTAATTACTTGTAGGTAGCGTTTACTACTCATACTTAAACATTGCATGAAAATATGTTTTATGACTATCTCAATACTTGTGTGTTTTCTGCTCCTCTTCACTTGAGTTTTGCTCTCTAAAACATAACAATTTACATAAATACTATTTATCATCATTATCATCATTTAAAAGTAATCGAGTACAAAGAAATAGGATTGGTTTGGTGGTAAATTTCACTTTCTCGCTTTTCCTTTTTGTTTAATCATTTTCACATTTTTTGCGGGAGATATTCAGATATTGTTCCATTTTAATCATTTTTTATCATTTTAATGCATTAATCGCTTATTTAACAAATGATCGTTTATATGTGGTTCTTAAAGTCCATCTTTGGTTTTTTTCGTTAACTAATAAAACAACATTCAACATTTATATTTTGTGTATATTTAAATTAATTTAATTTATTTAATAGTTCTTATTATTTATTGTGAATTATCAAGTTGTTGATTTTGTTTAAATAGGTTTTTTTGTTTTGTTTATTAGACAGGTTCTTTTGAGATGGTGCAGGTCTTTGGATATCAAATATTTTTTCTTGTTATTCATGTCATTCATCACCATTTATTTGTCACACATTATTACTCTCTTATAACTCTTGTAACATTATTATTTTATAATATAATAACAACCTTCTGATAGTAGTTTTTCTTAGATGTTGTTGTTGTTTTATTGATCCTAATCAGAAGTTAGTAGATTTAAGCATGAGAAAATCTAACCTAAACACATAATTTCGATCATTTCTACATTTTTTTCTCACAATCAATATGTGTCTTAGAAGCTCTAATTCGATAAGAAAAAGAATATAGAGTGTGGTTCAAAAATTATTTGGGGGCAAATCAAGTCACTTTTAATGCAAGTAGCGTACAATTTATTGTTATTCTCTTATTATCAATTAACGTGGTTAGTATATTTTTTTTTATATTCAATTACATAGTATCTGATTTTGTCTTGTTCACCACACACCACAATCGCAATTTTCGCACGAATTTGTTCTCCATTTTGTAATCATATATATTTTATCATATAAAAATTAGAGATTTGTTCTTGTGTTCGATTTTTTTTTGGTTTTGTTGAAAATGTACTAATATGTATTTTTATTTATAAATTAAATAACTTCAATTGTCACATTTGGGGTCGATGCTTTATTTGTTTGTTTTTTTTTTATCTATTAGTTGGTAGTATATTCAAAAGTGTTTATTCTCCATATAAATATATCATCCAAAGCATCTTTGTCGATCGACACAAACAAAACGAGATTTGCTCTCTGTCTCTCTTCTTTACTCTCTTTTTTTAAAAAGATCTATTAAGTACACTATTTATAAGTATATTCTTTCTTTATTTATATTTATATGTATGTATATTGATTTATTATTAATGACAGAAGAGGATCGATTGACGCCCTAATTTCTACAGAACTGGTTACCATTTGCTCGCAATAACATTGTTGGCGGTGGTAGAGGCGAATTGTTTAATTTTTTTGTTACACTCTTTGTTTCGCTACTTCTGACCTTGACTGTACATTCTGATTTGATCTTCTCCTCTTTGAGATACGCTCCCAAATGAAGGTGCTACTTGAGTCCTTTCTTCAGTTTAAATAGATGTTGACCTTTTTTACCCACTATTATCATCATAACCTTCTTTTATATTTAAATATTTAATTATCCTTAAATATGTGTATAGTAAACAAATTAATAAAAACGTAAAGATCTTAAGACATCTTTTGTTGTTAATTGTTTCATTGGCGCATTAATAAAAATTTAATGCACTATATACTTTTATTTTTATACATTAATTAATATTAATTAGCATATTTAATAATATAGTATTATCAAATTCGCCAATCCAACTCCTTGTCTCTCTTTACATTACCGATTACATTTAATGTGAAAGAAAATATCGCAAAATTCACCGCCATTTCATTCAGAACAGAAAACGAAAACTGAAATAAATAATATATATAGTCTTTGGGGTGGGAGTAGTAAATGTTTGTGTGTATAAACTCTTGTAATGGGGATTTTAAATTATTTTTATTCTCTCAAAATATCAACATTAAAATTTAATAATTTTTATCAATAGACTAACATAATATTAAACAGAACTCTATACTGTGTGGCCGATTAGCGATTTATAATTTTATTTGCTTTTTATTAGTTCATAAACATCTTTTGGTTTAAATTTTCTCTATTTATCATTACACAATTTTGACGCTTTCTTTCCTGATAAATTCGCAATTAATCCAGATTGATTATTTATCCAGTGTGTGATGTGTGAGTGTTTCGCCACTTTTGACTAGTGGTGTATTTATCAGCAATTTTATTCTCTTGCATTTTGAGTGTGTGAGTTTTGTCTTTTTAATTAATAGTACTGCAAAACAAAAACATAACTAATTCTTCTAGTTTACATTTGCACACATGCATAACCGATTAATTTTTATAGTTCGCTCTCTTTTGTCCCTTACACTTTTTTGTATGTTTTTATTTTGGGGTAGGGCAGTGAATGGAATTCTTTGGTTTTAGCATTTTCATTGTTTTTTGTTTGTTAAATATTCACATCGAGTTTTTTTTACTGGTTTAATAAAGCCAGGAATCCTGGCCGAGATCCCACAACAACACCCCCCACAGTATGCTGTGTTATCGATGAGCCGCCCTTTGTAGCACACATATACACAAACGCACCGACACATGCACACCAAACACACATAGAATTGTATATGTTTTACGGGTTGTTGTTAGTTTGCTTATAAATTTCATCTCCCATATCCCAGATCTTCCATTCGCTTCGTGTGTTTTTTCTTCCTTTATTTTATTACAACTCATTTTCCTCATAAATATTAATCACTGTCATTATAATGGATAATTCACTGTTATATTCTATTATTTTTTTTCCTTAAAACGCGTGAACCTCTATGATAATTTTTAATAGTAGTTGGTTTAATAAGAATCCTTTGTTTTTTTTAACCAATTCACAATTTTCAACACTCGCACCCTCTATCACAATAATAATAATAATTTTGCCTCATTCACAACTGATTTCAATAATCAGATTAGCAGATTTTTGGGATAAAAGTAAGCGCTTTTAAAAATATATTCACTTTTTTCAGCTCACAAAAATAGGTTTGTTCGTTTATGCCTTCGATGACTGACAAGTCACGTTCTGGTTGATAACTAAATCCATTTGATGGTGGGAAATGAGCTTTTACAAATATTGCCAATTAAGAGGTGGACCATTTCAATTGGGTCAGTTTGAAAAACCAATCCCCATACTCGTGTTTGTGGTATTGTTATTAATAATGAATTTCATTTGATCATGTTAAAAAAATCTGTCCTTTTGGATTATTGGGTCATTCATTCGCACTTTTTTATGCCCTAAATTGCACACAACTTGATTTTAGTGACCATTTTTCGTGGTTGGTGTTAGCACTTTATAAAGTATCTCTGTCAGTCTCTGGCCATACTTGGACATTCACAGAACCCTCCTTCTCTCCACAACCCCACCCCCGCAACTGGCTACAAGACTTTCGAATGAAATGTGCGCGATTTTGATCAAGATGGCCCCCCTTTTCTTTGAGATAATTTTGTAATCTTACAATCACCCTTCACAATATTAGTTTAATACTCTGACTTCCATTTTCTATAAATGGTTCTTCTTATTAACAGTCTAGATGGTACATTTTGAATCTGTTGTCTGTTCGATACTACATTGTCCTTGTGGTATTTATTAAATGATTAAATCTGTCAATTACTTTTGCACTGTCCAGATGAAATACAGAGATTATTTGATTAACACACTGCTCTTTATCCATTGTTGGTTTTGACTTGATTTTTTATCTAAAAATTGCTGTATTAATGATTACTCTCATTTTTTATTAGTAATAGTATTAGTAAAAGTAGTTGTTTTAGTATTATTATAGTAGCTCGTATTCACTTATTAGCGGCGCATGCGAATTTCCTACGTTATAATATTAAAATGTTTACCTCCTTATAACATACTTAAACATATACTTCATACATACACATGCGTGTAAATGTGTGTCTGTGTGTTTAATTTTGCCTGAATTGAATTGGGTTTTATAAAAGAAACTCAATTTCAATCATGAGGTTTAATCAATTACTTTTTTTTTGCTTTTCAATTTAATCAATTAAAGTAAATGGAAATTGTATTCTTTTTATTACTTTTAATCAAATATGTTCTTCTTAAAGGTGAGCTTCTCTAAATTTTTCGTCACTGGATTGGTGGATTTAATGTGTCTTGTTTTCCATTCGATCACTGAGTGACTGGTTTTGCAATCACAATGTTGCATCGAATTATTTTTGGTTGGGTAATATCTAGAGTGTTCTTTGGTTGTTTTTCTGTAGAGTGAAGGTCAATCTGTATCATGATTAATAAATTATGAGTTTATTCTTAAAATTTACTACTATTTTTTGGTTTCGATATAATTTGTATCTAATGTATGTATCAATAATTTAATATTATTTAATCATTATTATTATCATCATGATCATAATCATCATTTGCTGCTGTTGTGGATGATTTGCGGAGTTCTAATTTTTTGCTCTTCTGTCTTTAGATAAATCGACCCCTTATCCGGCACCGTCTGTGTCTGTCCCATCTTTCACACCTCCTCTTCATCCTCCTCTAACAATCTCACTCACACAACAATACGGTCCTCACTTTCTTTTTTGTGAAATTTTGTTTGGTTTACATTTTTTAAAATTTGTTTAAATACTACTATTTTTGTTGTTTGTTTCAGTTTTTAAATAATTTTTACTTCGTCTCCTTCTTCTTATTCTCTCTTGTTTTTTTTCTTTATATATATATATTATATATAGTTGTAGGTTTTAGTCGTCAACGAGAAACTAAATTGTGATGTGATCCCTTAATCAATCATTAGCTCGAAATGGACGGATCCCCTCCTCTCGGCGCGATCGTGCTTAATATTTCGTGCCCAGGCTTTGCATTCGATGTTGATAAGGACACCGGCTGCAAAAAAGATGGAGAAAGAGAGCAAAATTCAATCAATATCCAGTGTGCGTAATTAGGGACGAGAATAGAACTCGTGTTTGTCAATCTGGACAAAAGTGGTCGACGAAATGCCAAATGTTAAATAATTCAGATCCGGACAATCAGCTGCCCTTCAATTGCCCAGCCCCACGTTCCAATTACCTTTTTATTGGCTTATTTACCGATTACCGACTAGTTGGACGTCATTACTGTTCAATTAATTCGACTTTTGCTCTGGGACAACCCCTTTTTTTAATTGTGTTTATGTTTTAGTTTTGGATCTCTCTCCTTTTAAATGGATATTATGAATAATAAAATTGACTGTAATCAATGGATCAATATTTTATCAAGTAAGATATGATGACGGCCGTAAATGTACCGCCAGCCAGTGTCTATAGGGCTCCCTAAGAGCATTACTTTCGTATGGAATCGTCGAGTGAAATGAAACCACAAGGCGCCTGCGCGGCATTTCTCTTCTTTACCAAGGCACAATGTAGGTCAGAAGGATTTGAAGGCGGCAAGGATATCTCTCTACACAAGCACGCGTTTCGGTGAGCTGTGTGCCTGTGTGCGGTTTTATATGCGTTTTCAACTTGATGAATTTTTTATGGGCCAGTGCCGGTCTGAATTATTATCATTTTTATCTGCCACGTTTGGGAATTTTTATTCAAATTGACAAACATCCTCTTATTTATGTACATTATTGTATGTTATAACAGAGTAACTACTACTATTACTAGGTGATGAATTTTCATCGGGATTTGATGTGGGGTTACTCACTTTTAGGTCGTTCAAAGAGGACAGCGACCAGTGGCGGCAAGTAGCCCTTGGTGTTCTGGAAGGGGAAGAAGTAGCCGGGGAATCCTCTTCGGGGGAAATACTGGATGTTGCCAATGTTCTCGACGTCGGCCGGATTCTCGCCTTCGCACGACACCCAAACCACCTCCGTCTGTAAACGTCTCTGCCATTATCAAATTTGTTGTAATAAGGCTCATGTTTCGTTAGTTAAATGGGACAAAAGACTTTTGTTAACCGTAGATTTTGAATTTTAGAATAACAACCACCACCACCATCTTCTATAACAGCAAAACGGATGCTGATGACGGTTTCCGTTCGGTTACCCAATTACTTGAATTTTCTTAGGAGTGTGGGGTAAAATTTAGACATCATCACGTCTTCAAGTGGTGTTGAAAATCAATCACGTTCAGCCAATTCACGGGGAGCAAGCACCGAGTGTGAGAGCGAGGGAGACTTGTAACAAAAATCTCATGACGGGGGTCAACATTAATGATTTAGATAGAGGTAATGATTAGAGGATTAGTAAGTGATTTGGCAATGATCGTACTTTCTTCTAATAAATATACTTTTTAATTACAATGTATTAACAGTCGACTATTCCCATTTTGTCAACGATTCAATGAACGATGAGTGAAAGAGAGAGGGTGAAATTGAACTTTTTTCTCCAATGCAAAAAGCTCCAAAGTACTCACATTTTTACTGCCTCTCTTCTCCTCGGCAGCAATATGCTGCTTCAGATCCTCGGGCATATTGTCCGGTAACGATTCCGAGCTGTTGTACATCCTTGGTTTCCAGTTAAAGATCTAAAAGGAAGTTTATCTTGATTAATTATGGGCGATAAATTATTAATTTGAAAATAATTCAATCACAATTTAATTTCCCCTTTTGCAAATTTCTGTCTTAAACACCGCCTAACTCACAATATTCAACTACAAATATTACATAGCATATATTGTATAATCAAATTCAGAGGTAAATAAAATGAAAATTTGTCAAATAAAATAGAAGAAAATTTGCCCTTTAAAATCTTATCAAATCACTTTATAGTGAAAAAACGAGCCCCAAAATTTATTTCTTGTTTTAAATATAATTTTGAAATGAACAAAAGTTTTTCTTGTCTATTGATTTTAGGATTTAATTTAAAATTGTTTCTTCTAAATACAAATTTATTTTAAGTTAATAATAATTTTTACTTCCAAATCAGAAACACTGCAATGACTAACGATAAGATTATTCTGGACAAACAAGTAATAGCAGTTATAGAAATTTTGTCCACATTGTCTAGTATTTGAAATTGGAGGACTTGTTCTAAACCGGAGAACTCTATACATTTTACTCTGGGGACATAGACTACAATAGTGTTTTCAATTTAAATTCCAAATTTACATTTCAATTTTCAAGTAAATGGTTTCCATTTTACCTTGTTTAGTTTAAGGAATATACAAGGTGACGATTTCGGGAAGTTGTATTGTTTTTCGCCTGTGCATGGATCCCAGCTATTGGCAGGCACATTGCAAACCTTGCCCTCTGGCGGTGGATGATCAAAGTCACAGTCCACACGGTTCTCCACTTTAACATCATCGGTGTAAGCTAAAAAATTCAATTGTATTAATTAACAATCAGTATAAAATAGATTTAAGTAAAAACAGTTTGTTTTAAGCAACAGAATTCACAAAAATAGTGTTTGATATTCTTATTATAAACTTTAATTAAAAATTAATCTCTAAGAAAACAATACTTTGATTTAAATTATGTTGTAATATCCTATTAAAAGTTAATTAACTTCAACTATACCTCAAAATATAATTATATCATATCTTTCTATAATATTTAACCAACTTTCTTCAAAAATATTATGCTGGTTAGTAAGTCCCAAAAGTATGTTAACCTTCTTCGTGTAGGATAGGTCTACAAAGTTTAGGAAGATTATAATACTCTTATACAAATTTCTTCTTATGCTGGTTGTATATTTTGACCTTTAGTCATTTTCGATTGAACTTTGATTTTATTCCTTTTACTACTGTAGAAAAGTTTCTCTATGAATATTTATAAAGTCAGCTGTAAATATACGTATATAACGGATTTAATGAATAATAAAAAATATATGAACAAATTTTAACAGATATCCACATTTTCTTGCCTTTATTGTTATATATTATTAGAATTTTATTGAGAAGGTCAAATAATTTAGGATTCACAATACAATACCAAAGACAAAAGTCTTTCGACCTTTGTTATGATTCAAAGCATAAAAACAAATATTTTGTAGTCGAAGTAAATAAATTATTAAGATTAATTGATTGAAATTTAACGTTCTCACTTTCTACATCATTGCACTTTAGAAAGAAACCTATACAATTGATGAGATTTTGAACCAGTAGATTTTCTATTGTAAGTCAAAGATTTGATATTAAGTGATATTGAACAAATATGTTAATCATATTATTTCAATTTCAATTTTTTAAGCATATATATGTTTAATAAAATATAAATATATAAAAAAAAATATATATATCATCAAGATCAACTCTTCAGACTTTCTATGAATGGAAAAAATTCATATTATCTAATTACTTACTTTCCAGATACTTGTCAATTTCCTTGATCCAGTACTCCATGTTCTCGGGACTGGAAGCCTTGTACCAAACCAGAGTGCTCTCCACGTTGGACTCTGGGGGCATGGGCCGGAATCCGAGACCTGCGAACACAATGGAGGAGAGAGTGTGAATTAATCGCTGGGCAATTAGTCAGAAAATCACCAAATTCAATATGCGGTGCAAAGAGTGGTAATTTTTCACTTCCACATCATTGGACACGGAAATTGGTGGCGGCTTCTCTTCCTACCAGCGAGATATGGGGCTGAATTGGGCCGCGATGGGGACGCCACACAAAGGTCAAAAGGACAAAAGTGGACACAAATAGAAAGACGACTCGGTTTTGGCGATAAAAATAGCTGATATGGTTCGAAGGAAGGCCTCAAAGGTCAAATGCCGAAATGCAACCATATTTATTAGCCAATTTGGTCAACCCTAAATTGGTGAATAGAGGACACATAAAAAGGGATGGGTAAGGGGTTGTCTATCGGTTGACTGTCATAATTACTCTCCTTTTGTGTATTCACCAAATCCATAAATAATGATTTGGTGAATAATACGTATTTTATCTCCAATTAAATAGATTAATGCCACACTGATAAAACTACTGGTGATTTGCATGACACCAATGATAATTGATTGGCATTTAATTGGTATCTGTGTCTGTTTTTTGTTGATTATTACCTGGATTTGTTCCAATGATGCCGCTCTCGAGCTGCCACTTGGGCATGTTATCGTCTAGTGTCTGATAAAAGACCGCCAACATGGCCGCAAAGAATCCACTTAGCGCCGCATAGAACACAATGTAGAAGAACAATATTTTTGCTGCAACGAAATTGGAAACAGGAAAAATAGCATATGAATAAAGGATTTTCAGGCAATTGTCTACTACAAAAAAGAAAGGGGTAAAAGAGACTGGCATTAGTCGCCATTTAGCGGCAAATAATGCATAATATATGGGTACGAAAATATCATGAAATCATTGGGCGCCATCACGTCTAGCCTTCGCCTGAGTTTTGCATGTGCACAAAACAGAAAACACAGAAATCCGCGCCGAAGAATTTTTCACAAAACGAAGGCAATTTTGTCGAGTAGAAAACGCGATATATGGTGGTGATGGCCCACTTTGGTTGTGACATCAATGAATCGATAAACTTGTCTATTTCAATGCATCGAACGCGGTACACCAACCCTAAATCCTGCCCCGTTTCAAGCCGCCCATTAGAAATTCCTAACAGGCGCCTCATCCACGGCATTCAATTATTCATTGTTTCTTGGGAGAACATTATGAATAGTTTAAACTCCCTGAAATTTAATTATTAGTCATCAATGGGAAAAGACAAGCGAGTTAATTGAACCCACTGCTCAGTGTTTGCAGTGTTTTGCATACAATTTTCTGCATTCCGAAGGACAAAGAAATTTCGTTATGTAATCAATGGGTGGAATTGATCCCACAATGAATTTCTTCGATTTTGCAATGCGGTTTTAGCCACCCCAACCCACCTCGCAACCAAAACAAAGTAAAGTTCTGGTTTTAACAGCGTTGTGCAATAGACCATTTGTCTTTTGGTGGGCCAAATTGAATTCACCAAATATTTATTTAACAACCACCGGAGTGGCATAAAAATCAATTTGTTTTTCTCCGTCTATCTCCCTCTCTATCTCTCAGCCGCCAAGGCGAAATTATGTGCAAATTTTGCCATCCTCCTAATGCTGATTTGTTACACTTTAACGTATTTATTTTTCCTCCACTTTCCACTCCGGTCCTCTCGGCCCGTAATTGGAACAACCATTACCGGATCTTGATGATGGTTGAATCTCATTTGAAAACAAACTTTATTATACCTATATATGTGTTTCGCAAAATGTATATAGATATTTTGGCATTTCATTAGTAAAAACGGAAGCTCATGTTCTCTCTCAAATTTTGGGCATAATAATGAAAGCCTGACACGAAGCAGAAGAAGAAGTGGACGGAAAAGAAATGAGAGAGAGTAAAAGGAGAAAAAGAGAATCAGATATTGAAAAATAAATTAAAATACCAAACATTATTACAGTATTATTTAGCAATTTTTATAGCATTTCTTCCTATTTTAAGTAATTCACTCTCTTCTCTTTCTTTTTGTGTTTGTGTGAGCTCCAAAACGCCTCCTCTCTTAAATTTGAGCTTTGTTTCCTCTGGGGAACGATAATCTGAGTTTTGGTATCATCATCATTTCCTGACAGCAGAAGCAGCATCAGACCAAAAAACCGAGGCGAAAGTTGACGAAAGAATTTCGCTGACGGAAAGGGGAGGACTGAAACTAAATTTAAAATCCTTAGTTATTGCGGAATTTCGGTCGATTCTTATCGGCAAGGATCAGGCGTTCTCGGTTTGGTAATGTTCGAGCCAGACAAGGAAGGGTGTCTATTCAAATGCCATGATAAATCCAGCAACTTTATTTATTCCTAATTTTGATTACCGAACTTTGAAAGCGTCACCACCGACTTCGCCTCAAATAGGAATTCCGGGTGTGTTTTATACCTCCTCATTTGTTTGCCATTTGGATCAATTTATGGGGATATATATATTTCATAAATAAACTGTGTGGCATCAATTAGGAATTTGGCGGGCAGGGGGGCTTGGCCAGGGCGGAATTAAAAATTTATTATCAGTTGCCAGGAACATGAAAATCTCACGCAATATTGACAGTATAGGTTAGACCAGAGCATCGGAAAGGCATTAATAATTCACCGTTCAACAATGCAGAGGGTTGCCTATTAAATGTTGGTAAAGAGCTCGGCAAATACCCATTTGTCGGGGTGACTATCAAAAATATTAATGCGCCTAAATTTTAATTGTCTGTTAAAGAGGAGTTTCCCTGAAAAGATGCCCAATAAAATGGGGAATGAATAGAGAATAAACTACAATAAAAAGTCACTTGAAAACAGTAATTTTCACAAGTACCAAACTCAAGTTTATTATTAACCCCAACATGGCAACAAGGAATCGATTTCAGGTGAAAGGTGCCTCGGTGGAAGCTCTCGAAATTAGTTGGCGGTTATACAACACTATGAGAATAGAACCGCTCTGGGAAGGCGGATATGCGTGCATTGGGTAAATAAAAGCCAAATAAATACACCCTTCCTCTGTGCACATTAACGGCATATTTTGTCAGATTCGACCCAAGGGTTTTAGTGTCAAAATAAAACAGAAATAACCCTCTCCAACCACCCCCCCTTTTCCATATTGTTTAGTTTAGCAAGTAGTAATCATGATAATGTGCAAAAAAGAACCCTATGGAATTTGGTAAATAAAAAATACATCATCCATCATTAGAGTGAGAATGAATAGAATTTTTAATTGAATTCCTATGACAGAATAAGGGCCAGAATGTTAGAGCTTTTTAAATAATTGGTATCCATCATCGTTTTTTTTCTCTCTTCAAATTTTTCTCTCTTTTTCTACGTCTTTGAATGTGCTTTTTTGCTGGCCAAAATCGCACTTAAAGAGGCGAATTTCTCCTTCAGTAGCTAATGCGCATGACGTCATGTGACACTGTAGTATGATGACGTCGATTGCGGCACCAGAAGCAACAACGCAACTGTTTAAACTGGTCCTCAAACTGACATTCGCTCTCTCTGTTCTCTCTGATTGAACCGATTAAAAATGGACTGGACCAAGGGGATAAGACTACTTTCATTAAAAGATGGAAATAAGGCAAACAAAAAGTCAGTAAAAAGGGTAAAAATAAAGCCAAAAACTTCTTATCTTCAACTTTAAACTCCTTCAAATCCAGTTTGAGAACCGCTTCGAATCATTGGAATATTCATGTAATCCCAAATTGATTTGAAGTGGCATTAAAATTGATTTGACTGGTGCCATCAATCGCCAATTTATAGATAATATAATTTGGAAAGTGGATGAGAGAGAGAGAGTGTGTGTGTGTGGAAGAGAAGGAAAGTTTGTTCCATTCGGTTCGGTTACATAAGTTCAGTTGGACATATGTATTCCAAAGCCACATACACCCTTGGTTGGTCCGTCCGTGCTTGTATGTGGCCGTGTGACGTGCTCAAGTGTTTGAAAGCTTAGCGCTTTAGAATTACAAAATCCCATTAAACTTGTCCCTTTGTTGCTTTCTTTAAATCGCATCGCAACGGTTCAACGATTCCAGAAACACACAGCTCTATCAGTTTGGAAACTACATACACCCCTTTTTTCCCAACAAATTGTCTTATGTTCATTCAATTTAAAAACACTTAATTGAGTTTTTCCAATTGTTTGAATATAATTCGATTTGAAAATAAAAGAGACAAACACACAATTTCTTAAATGTATAAAAGCTGCTCTTCCCATATTTTCATTAAACTGCTTAATATGGTTATTCAGTTTAGGGACATCAGTTTTTTCATCATATTTTAGAATATAAGACTTTCCCATTTTTACACATTATTCGATTTTAGAAATATTTAATTCCATAGACGATTTAATGATAAAAGAAGGGTCTTTGCCTTTATTGCAAATTAATTTCAATTAAAAAGCGTAAATAAAAATAATGTATTGGGGTATTTGAAACCAAAGTATATTCCACAAAATATCTTCTAAAAGATTTGACTAGAAAGTGATAAGATAACGACAAATAAAAAGCATTATAGACATATTACATTTGTCCTTTTCAATATATATTCCCTCTAAGCAAGAACTTTAACCTTTATCAATTGATTGGAAGCAATAAAATTTATTACATTTTTCCTTTATATTGATTGATCTAAATATAATTTATTTGTATTACTCAAACATTATTCTTAACCTTGTCATTGATTTATTGATTATTTAGGGAGCATGTTTCCATCATTTAATAAAATTCTACTCAACGTAATAACAATAAACATTAGCATATAAAGTGATGAGAGTAAGGGCGTTGTAAATCAATTATTGATTTCTGGAAGTTGGTCCTAAAAGCGATAAAAGGTCATTAAAAGCTATTAGCTAAGCTTTGAATAGAGCAATCAAGTAAATTGCTAATGATATCAAATGAAAAGTAAAATTATTTAATGTGGTTTCATGAAAGGTCATATGTAATTAAGAAATTACATGAAATGTAATGGAATGTCTAATTAGTTTCAATCAATATTTTAAAATCGTGTTAACTCAATTCAATGATCAACAATATTATTTATTTTATATTTAATATTATATAATATTATGAAAAATAAAAAAGAATATAAAAATTAGTATATAAGCTTACTTATCAACTTGTTTGTAATTATACCATAAATACAGGAATGAATAAAAATTTTTTTGATGAATAACTGTAATGTGTTTATTTTATAACTTTTTGTGCGTAATTTGATAAAAAAATTATTGCATGTAAAATTATTTTTAAGATTCCTTGAAAATTTCAAAATATTAAGTAAAGATAAAAATAAAACAAATTTTAGATATAAATTAATTCGATAAGTATTTGGTTTTTTGTTCAAATTAAATCTGTGTTCGGTGGCATTTTGTTCCATTCCTCTTTCGTATAAAAGAAGTCAATCTAAAAGTTTTGCTGAAATACAGAGTTCTACAGCTTATTTGGAAATATCTTATGGTATTTCATGATTTCTTCGAATTTAAATGCTATAGCGATATTATTGTTATTCATCATTAAAATTTTTAAAATCCACTTACTAAATATTACCAAAGCCTATAATGAAGTTTATATAATAACTGGAGGTTAAACTTTTTCATTGACCTTGAAGATTTTGGATTTTTTTTCCATAAAAAAGTATACGAGAAGTGTAAAGAAATATTTTTATTGTTAAATTTTCATTCAATGCTCACAACAGACACCTGGTTCAAAAGGCAGAAATTTTCAAACCTTATGAATTCTTAAAAATCAAATGACAAATAGTGTTTTATATAACTTGGTTTGATTCACACTTAAAGCAATTCCTAATAAAAAATAAAGCATTTTTTCTATGAGTTCAGTTACGTAATATGTAATTTTTACTACTAAAAAGGTATTTATAATCTACGAATGGACTTAGCTCAATGACAAAATTTCCTATATAAAACTTATATATAATGATTTTTAATGTATTTTAAAGAAAATTGCAAAAACATTATGTCCTGCATAAATGTAGTATGTTTTTATATTCACCCAAATAATAGGATCGTAGCATGATTTAAAAAAGTTTACTAACCATTACAATTTTAACTATACCAGGCGACCCCATATGAAATTTGTTCTCAATTTATTGAAACATAAAAATATATTCAATATAATTCATAATGTTAAGTACAAAACTAAGAAGATATTAAATAAATATAACAATATCATATTAATTTAAACACTTTTCCTTAATCTTTTATTTGACGCTTCCTTTGAGTTATATATTGATCTTAAAAAATTATTTTGATACTAACACTAAAAACCGTGAATGGTTATAAAATCAAGATGTGTAACATATTCATAGTCGTTAATAATGTTATCACTTAAGAGGTTTAATTAAAACCAATAGGAATTATAATAAAACAATACCTTTATTATTAAATTCTCAAATTCTATTTTCAATCTAATCCCGTGTCAATCAAAATGTGTTTATCCAGTTTATGTTTCCACAAAATGACCATTCAAATTGGTTTGTTTGCGTTGTAGAGAAGTAAACAGATTCCGAGAATACTAAAACTGTGTTTCTACGGTCCAGCACGGGATAGGATTGGGGATCTAAGAGCACGAGATGTGCGATGAGTAGGATGGTTTAATTTTAGCCCGTCAGTGAACCAATTTTAATTCATTTTCGCCAAAAAGGCAGACTCTCATTACGTCACTCCGTTTAAACAGATTAAATTAGTTATGTCTTGACATTGTCGAATTATGACGTTGTGTAAATCGCAAATACGATCTAATTTTAGTGACAAAACGGTATTGCTTTTAGTCACCTTAGTGCGAATTAAAGCAAAAAGGTAACACAACATCCAAACCAGCTGTGCAAAATCGCCAATCTTTGGGCCAGACAGTCTGAGACCGAGATCCGGGATGCGGATTAATCCAGTATAAAATGTTGGACGTGGTCATGGTCAATAGCTATAATGTGAAAAAGTTATGTAAACAAAATTAGTTCAAACAACCATTTGATTTAATTACCAGATTTCCTTTTGACCAGAAAACTCGTGTTAAAATGAAATTTATTGTTAATTAAAGGATAACTCTTATAAAAATCCCAAACTAATAATTAAATTTAATTAGCCCTCATACACTAAAGTGGGGAAAATTGAGATAGCATATTCAGTTTCAGTTGAGAAAATTTTGCGTAATCATGACCGGCAGGATAAAATTGCAGGTCAAAGTGTCTGCCAAAAACTAGCTGGTTAATGGAAATTTCCACGGTTTTATGCCCGGCTACACGTTTCGGGGAGAGAGGGTGAAATTGATACGGGTAAGGCTCTTATTCAATTACATCGCGATCCGATTTTGCTAGAGCCAAAGGGATTATGTAACTTTGGGGTTATTAAATTCATTTTAAGAACTCTTTTTATCCACATTTCCTTCTCTTTTAATCGCATTACTGCAATTATATAACTGAGAAAAGTTTTCCAATCTAAAGGTATTCCATCACAGAGAGACACACGCACTCCAAAAACCGCAAGTCACTTTGGCAAATTCCAATCCCAATTGAAACATTTGGACTTCAATGCTGAGATATTGACTGCCAATTAATTAGCCTATCAATTCATTCAAATGTTTGTCCAACATTCGCCAATTGATACTAATTGGAATCGAGACTCATCTTAAGACGATAGAGTTATAATAGTGGTCTGTTTCATTCTCTTTTATGCGTAAAAATAGGCCATCATTGTCCATCAAACATAATATACATATATCGCATTGAAAAATCGAAGTTGTTACATAATTAGACTCTCTTTCTTTCTCTCACTACTCTGTCTTTGGTTCTGTGCTCTTTCCGATAATTTCGCCATATACATTTATATATAGAGGAGAGATGAAAAAGGAGGAGAACAAGAAGAAGAAGAAGGAAAAACAGGACGAGAATAAATCACCTATTTGTAACTTGTTTTGATAAATTGAATAAATGCTTTTGTTTTTCCCATCTCGGCGCAAAAATTCGATAACAGATGGAGACTTTTGAAGGGTTTAAGACGAATATCCAATTCGAATTGTAAATACCGAAGTGAAAACCGCTTTTGCTTAGAGGAAAAGCGAGCAATATTACATAATAATACGACACGGATGAAGCGGGGTTGAAAAGGAGGTTAGTTTCAAGGATAGCCGTCGCTTGTCGTGCTCCGCTCGGAACCCAGAAGTGGAGCGAATTTATACATATTGTTGAACAAAAATACCTATATTTGGACAAAAGTGTGTATATATTTAATACACGGAGGGAAAATGAGCGACTGAGAAAATGGGAAATGGAGAGGCTGAGAGAGCGGGCGAGGCGATTCAAAATGGCGGCTTTTCACATGAAGGATAAAAATGGCGACCGGGTTACACAATTTTTGACCGATTCACATTTTCGCAGCCAATTTTTACCCTAATTACACTTACGATTTCATTTATTTTCGCACTGTGGGATACCAATAGAGTGACATGAGGTTGGAAGACCAGAAACTTACCCCAACTGCTGCCCGTTCGGCCCATAAACTGTCCAGTTTCGCTATTCCACAGAAATTGACAGAATCCTTCCCATTTGCCCAATTTGGGCGGTGGGGCGTAGTATTGTTCGGCTATCTTCTTGTCGGCCATCGTTTCTGTGCTTCTTATCTAATCCTCGTAGTAGTAGTTCTTGTCCTTGGCGCTGCTTTTCCTCCTTTTCTCAGCTCAACGACGAACGATTCTCCTGCGAGAAATCGGTGCTCTCTTCCTCTTCTTCTTTCGGGTTGAACCCGAATTAAAACACACAAATTATAATTCGCCTAGAAGAGAAGAAAAACTCCGATTCCGAATCACACTCGACCAATCACCAATCGACCGAATTCACTGTTACTGCACTGTGTGACTGCCCTTTCGCACCGAACTCCCTCTCTCTATCTCTCTCTTGTTCCTCTTTTTGGGGGCTGGCTGCTGCTGCTACTGCTGGCTGCAATTTCAGCACCGACCAAATACACACATACACGAGTGGTATAGTGATGGCACCTGTGTCGTCCGTCCTCTTTGGGGCAATTCCTCTGAACCACCTCCTCCTCTCCTGTATCGATTTTATATAATTCCCCCGTGAAAAAACTCAGCTTTTTGCACGCTTCTTCTTTAACGTCCTGTATTTTCGCTCTGCCTTCAAGTCGAGTAGTGCTACGTAACCGTAGATACTCCTTGCAATCTTCTCTTTCTCTTTTTGGTGAACTGAATTTTCCACCACAACTTTTCTGTAATCACTTTGATGGTCCTTGGCTAAAACGGCGAATCTCCTCTTTTCGTCTCAACAAAACAGAGTCGTTTCTCGAAGGGTAATATTATCTGTCCAAAAGCGACAATGAAAACGACATTAAACCCGACTCAAAACTGACTGGTTGTACAACACCAAGAATTTATGTGTATATTTGAAAACCGACGACTCCTCGCGACTCTGATTGAACTTTTCGGTTGATGGCGAACAAGAAAACTGAGAGTTATCATGAACGGCGGCCAGCTTCAATTTGAGTATTGCCTAACATTTAGCAATATTTTCCCTGTCCTCTGTTTTTGCACTGCAAAATCCTACAAATCCTCCAAATGGTTGGGCTTTTTCTGCTCTCCACACACACCAGATATAGACAGATTCCTCCACTTCACCAGTTCACCACCAATTCGAGATTCGGCTTTAGTTGGAGCTCAGTGGGCCTCTGAACGTGAGTTGTATTTGTCGCTCTCCAAATCGCGCGCTCTTCCCTCTGCTCTTCTTCGCTCACTCGCTCTCTCTCGGCCGTTTTTTCTTTTTTTGGCTCTATCACGAATCCTGTT
>JXOV01002949.1:41861-57518 GCA_001014945.1 Clogmia albipunctata
GCTCTTCTTCGCTCACTCGCTCTCGCTCGGCCGTTTTTCCTTTTTTTGGCTCTCTCACGAATCCTGTCCTGCTTTTCCTCTGTGTGTCCTCTCTCACCACCGGCAAGAACAACAACAACCACACGGGACGTGCGACTGCTTAGTGTCCACTGTAATTTTGATGATGGGGTGAAGAGATGTGGAGCATCAAAGGCGAAAGGACCAGCAATCACAATCCTACGAGAACCAATAACAACGACGACGACGACAACAACAACGAGAAACGGTCAAGAACTTCAACTCTCAACACCACGGAGCACGGAGCTTTTGCCGACTAAGACGGTCACGGTTCGGGAAGCGACTGACTGCGACTGGTGCGATTCCAATTTTCTCCAACTCTTATCGCCACCGCCGCCGCGTCACACTCTCCACTTCTCGGCAGTACCGCGCGCTCCTCCAACTCCAACATTGGAAGCAGCACAGAGAAAGACCCGATGAATAATTAGTGATACAGAGATGTTTTCCCGTTCTGGACCAGAAATTGCACAACGAATTGAAATTTGTTGTTTACAAAATTGAGCTATTTTTGTCATTTGTGCTAATAAGTCCATATGATAATCTGGTTTATAAATACTGTTTTCCATTTGACGTTTGTCGAATTATTATAAATAACCAAACAATTATCATCCATAAAAATCATAATACTAGTATTAATGATTTAAATAAGCAATCTTTAAACTTCTTAATTAATTAAAACAACATTTAACAACGACTTAGTAACAAACTTCTAACTAATTATTAAAAGTGTTTTATGACAAAAAGAGTAGCTATTATATATTATGTAAAGTAAATTATGAAAAGAAATTTGTAATGACACATTTAAAAAAAGGGATTTGTTTTAATTTGTTATAAATGCCTTTGTTCTTGTATAACACACAGCCGATAAGATTTATTATACATCTTAAGGGCCGACCATGATGTTAAATACTCTTAATGCGATGTTATATTAATGACTTTATAAATTGGTTTGTTTTAAAATTGGATAAATACACTTAATTAGTTGCAAAATATGTTGAAACTATGAATTTAGACTTTTTCATGCCGGCTTTAATTATTCACAAATATTTAAATATAATATTTTATGGGCACAAAAGGTTTAAACATTTATTAAATTGAAAAAATCCAAAATTACGTAAAAGGTTTGTATTCAAAATTTTCAGTTTGTTCTTTACTTCATTTCCAAGAGCAGATATAAAGTTGAGAGCGCCAGGACTTTGGTTGTGCAAAATATTGAATTTTCTCATGGTTGCTGATGAGTTGCAATTATGGAGAGATTGGAAGGAAAGTATTGGCGCAAGCGTGCGAATTTCCTGCTCTTGTCGCATGCGCTTTTTCTTTTCGATATCGACCTGCATCGGGAAATGGCCAAGAAGATGGAAAATTCCACTGATTTTGTATTTAATTTGGGCAATTATAATAGAAGAGGATTCAATACCTGTGATGTCATAAGTCATTTGACTGCATTTGCTTATTATTCAACTATTTGTTAATTTTATAACACTAAATTAGTCAAGTTGTCATTGAAGGGGGTTGTTTCAACCCTGAACCCATTACGTCATACCTCAGCTGTTACGACATCAATTAAACTGTGGACCGAATTTTCTCTCTCACCCAAAATCACCCTCTCTCTTTGGCCACATTCACTTCCAGGAGAAAAGTGTGCTGAGAAGCACTTTCCGGACGGGAAATGGGGAAGCAAAATGTCGTCAAAATGTTGCAATTTTACCACAAATTACAATTACTTTTGATTTAGAACTGAATTACGCGAAGAATGTTACATAAGTCGTAACATATTATAGATTTACGAGAAAATGGAACTAGAATATTCATGGCCATTGTATTATAATTAAGAGAAAAGCTCAGGGTTCCGCGCGTTCGCCGCAGAAGGACTTTGACGGTATCAAAAGGGCTTTACTTTAATGACCAACGATGCAGGACATATTGTATAACTTGTCAAGGAACTAAATCAGAAAAGAAGAAAGACACTGACCTACATTAAGTCTCCATCACGAAAACATTATCTTTGGACCAATTTACGTAGCCAGATTTTTTCCCAAAAACTTATTAGGGAGGGCTGATAATAACTCTATTTCTCTTTATGAAGGTCATCCCTGTAAAATTTATCCTCTACGATAAAGACATTATTAAAAGATAATTTTTATATCGTTAAAGAAATATTTTTAATGATTATAACAGGGTACTTCTTATAAAATGAGAATCATAGTACATGATTCTTATAAAATGCATTAGAAACAGATTTAAATTTTATTTAAAGTATTGACTTATTATCGATTACTAAAAAAAATCCAAATACAATATAATGTCTTTAAATTCAACTTTGAGCGAAATAGAAATATATTCATAGCAAAGTCAAATTATAAGATATTAAGTTAAAATTTACCATAGCTATGGTTTAAGTGGTATTACATTATAAAATAAAAAAAATCCCTGGGCGGGTAGGATTGACTGGGTCCTTTTTCAACTGGTGTAGGTGCTATTAATTGACTAATAATACACTGAAAACAAATAATCACCGAAATGTCAAAAACTCGTTGGTTGAGGTTGAGACCCTCATGTTCCTTACAGGAATTGAAAGGGAAAATTTTACTCGTAAATATGAATATTCTATGTGATGAATAGAACTTTAACACTTGATTCTGATGCATTCCAAAGAGCTTTGCCTTAGTTTTTCACACCGATGTAAAACTCTCTTTTTGTTCGTTTTGAAGTTTTTATTCCACTGCGTCTCAAACAATTATTTACAACCGCCATAATGATAACTTTTAGTTTTTCATTTTAATCACTAACAGTTAACAGTTAAAAAGTTGGTTTTATACTGAAAACTTTAGATATAAATTCCGTTATTATTATATCCTAAATGCTATACGTATGCATTTGAATTGATGATTGATTTCAATGAATTACCAACTTATAACTTTATATAATATAATTAAATCTAGTCTAATCAAGAACGTAACGTGGCCCCAAAAATTCAACATCTGTGACGCGTGTTGATGCTACCTCTTGTGTATTTACCCGATCAATTGCCCATTGGGTTTGCACTTGTTTATTGATCAATTCCGATACCAATTATTTCATCATTGTACACTTGTTTACCAATGACGTTATCGGCGACCAAAGACCGACTCGGAAGCGCTGCCAATTTTTCATCACAATCTTCCCCACATTGCTCTGTTTCTCTCTCTTGCTTTCTCTAAATGAAGAGCATTAAACAGCACTGATAAGAATGTCGATGGACTGGAGAATATTCGGGCGGACGAGCTGCTGATAACTCTAACACATTGCTGTGGGATTCATCTAAAATATTGGAGGCTCATTTACTTTGAAGATCATTCCTTCGCTTATGAAATTCTCATTGCTTTTGGTATTTTACTCGTATTCATTCAAATGTTACAACTACTGATAACCATACTTGTCAATTGCTGATTATATATCAACTGATTGGAGAAATGTTATCAAAGAAATTTCCAGTTGAACATTTTAGACAAATACATTTAATTGTATTGAACTTATTTTTAGATCACTCGAGTACAAGTCGTTGATTCATTTCAAGGAAAGACTGTTTTGAAAATAATAGATACAGTTGATTTATGAAAATATTAGTTTAATTTCAAAATAACCTTATTTAATTTATAACTATATTTACTCCTTCAATTCACCAAAAATATTTAATAGTCATATTGTGTTGTTAAAATATACAGTAGGCGCCGCTTATTAAAGCCACGGATAATACGGACAATCGCTTTATCTTGCATAAAAATCCATTGCTTAAAGCGATCAACACAATCGTTTTATTCGCCCACTTTGTGGCCAAGATCACTACTACAAAGAGTTGTGAGAACAAGTACAATAGACGACCACTCTGTCTTTTGTTTACTTTTATTTACACATATATTGACCATGTGCCTTGTTTATTTAATCGACTGAAAGAGTGAAAATGGAAATAACGGAAAAATACACGGCTTTCTGTTCTAAACTTTTTTATTATCAATAAAATCATCACTAAATTTAAAATCACATTTAATGATACGATAGATTATTAAATTCCTTTCATTTTCATTTCTTTTCATTCGTTATTACCGGGTGTGAAAAAAAGAATCAAATTTGTTTGTTAGAAAATATACAATTCATTAACATATTATCTCTTGGATGTTAATAAATTTCTAAATTTTACTTGAACATAAAATGAATATTTATTATTTAATAATAATTAACAAATGTGTTTTTAAGAAAATATACCATACTTATTTAAAAATCTTAACCTACAGAACACAGTCTAACTTTTTCCATGACCAATCACTTCATCCAGCCAATCGGTTGATACGGACAAATCACTCTGGTCTCGGAGTGGCTTTAATAAACGGCGTCCACTATAGTACTTTTGTTTTATGTTGTTGATGCATAAATATAAGAGTAAGTTTTAAAATAATGTATTATTATCTGTTTTTAAAAATAGACCTGAAGTTGGAGTTTCTTACAATATTCTGATTTCTATTGACGTAATATCGGTCGCATGGTACGTCCTGGATTTAAAAATTGTTATTTTTTATAAGAAATTACTCTTAAATTTTGACACTGCGCCAAATTTGTTAGTAAAATATGGATTTCTCAGACATGGTCTGCCTCTTCTCCTTATACTCTTCACTCATGCTATATAATTGACCAGCCTACCGCAATCTATTACGTATGAGTTTAATTACATCTACACCGCTGTAGCGCTATTATACCTCATGGTTGTATAGACTCCTTCCTCATGTACTGGGCGGAGGATCGATCGCAGGATTTTTAGCTCAAAGGCGGCGATCGACTCACCTTGCTTTTGGCTGAAGGCCCATATTTCTGAGAACTGGTAGGATCATTATCCTATACAGCAGCAGTTAAGTGGATATTTTCAGAGTTTTGGATCGGAATAGCCTGATTAGACTAAAGTAAGCTCTCTTAATTATTTTGTAACAAAACATAATTAATTTTAGAATTGAATATATTAGTTTTACAAAAAAAACTTCTTATTGAATATATTAAACACTAGTCTTATATAAAAATAAAATCTAAACATTCTTTACAGAATTAACCAAAACATTGAAATTAAAATATTGTTTATTTTGTTATTGAAACAGCGTTTCTAAAAAGCATCATAATTAAACACGAGTAAACTTCTGGTTAATTCTGGTGTTTGTAAGAGATAATTCTATGTTTTTTTCTATCATCCCATGAAATGAGGAAATTAAACAGGAATGATGTGAGGTAAAAAACAATGTTTTAAATTTGAATTTTAAAAAACGAAAACTGTTTTCAGAACTTTGTGTTAATTTATTTTAAAATGTCTAAAACCCTGTACACAATATAGTTGATAAGCATTGTTAAACACACGAGGTTTTTTTTAAAACACTCCATAAGTTTATGACTAATAATGCGGAACTTTATCTTATAATTATTTAAACTTGTTAATAAACCAAACATTTTTTAAATTAAATTTTTACAAAAAAAACTCATTGGTTTCTGTATTATTATTTCATTTCCCACTATTCGTAAGCTCAAGCTTAAAGTAAGTGATTAAAAGAACCCTCATTCTGTTTTGATTGAATCTGAATTCGTAGTTCAGTATAAAAAGAATGGAAGTAGAAAAGCAATAAAGGTAAGGACTCTATTAATAACGTATATTTGTAAGCATATCTTTTTAATGGGAGTGCGTGACAGGAAGTATTTTTACGGTGTAAAACATTTCTATCCCGACCCAGGATTATAATGGGTATGTACAAAGGATTATGCAAATTCCTATAATCATAGAAAATAGGAACTAGTCGAAGTAGTAATCAGGTTCATAGACTAACTTACTTTTTTATTTTAAATGACTCGTGGCTTCACGGCATTTTATAAAAATTATAACATAACGAATTCAAATCTGGTCATTGTTGCAGTATACGTATAAATATTAGAAAATACGCTATCTTTAATGTTATTTTATATAAAAATGAAAATTTTAAATAATTGACTCAAATATTCTGTTATAATTCTTCGCATTCAAAGTACGAGTATATGGTTGGTTATACAATACCAATATATGTATGTATTTAGACTTATCTTATTACATTAATTTTTTCGGTTTAAATGAAACGACAATCGGTGTGTTTCTTAATCTCAGTATGTAAAATTAAAATTCTCAACACAAAATCAGTGCTTTAAAAACCAATTTCACATGTGCTATTTTGTGTAATTCTGAAAAAAATAACAGTTAATAAATAATTAATAATAAAACTGTTCAAAGCGGTTTCTTCAAATTGTGGAACAACAACTACGAAATTTTCATATTAAAATATTTAAATCATAAATTTGGTTATAACAACAATATGTAATTTCGTTAAATTGGTGACTAAAATGCGGAAAATTTTGAAATTACCGCACGNAAATAATTAATAATAAAACTGTTCAAAGCGGTTTCTTCAAATTGTGGAACAACAACTACGAAATTTTCATATTAAAATATTTAAATCATAAATTTGGTTATAACAACAATATGTAATTTCGTTAAATTGGTGACTAAAATGCGGAAAATTTTGAAATTACCGCACGCGTGCTGTAAAGTAAACCGTTACAGAACAATTTGCACTAAAAACAGGCTACTTTTCGATACGAAATTGGACAACAGGTTTTTTGCACTTTCATATTGAAAGTTAAGATTTTCGACAGCGATTTGAGTTTTATAATGAGTATCTTTATCGCAAAAATTCGTAAAAAATTTCACAAGTGCAAAAAGAATTTCATAATCTATGAACAAATTTGCCTTATAGTCAAAATTCTAGAGCCATTTTGGATGATTGATCTATTTTTTGAAGGAGTGCGATAAAATATTGGGATTGTTAAAATTTGCGAAATTTTGATTACGTAAAACTATTAAGTTAGACCAAGATCGGTTACGATTGTTGTCTCATTTAGTAGTAGAGAGATAGGTAGATGTCACAATTCGCTACAAAAATCTTGATTTTAATATATTTTATTCTTTTTTCATAATGATAAGAATAATTTAATATTTATCAATTTATTCAAGACCATAAAATTTAGCTTCTATGCCAATGTAATCCTTATTAGACTTATCAACTTGGATAAAAATATTTTTTAAATTAAAAGTACACCTTCCACTTTATGAAGATTCATTGATTACTTTAAAAAAAATATTAGTTTTTTTTATATCGAAATGAAACTTCTTATAGGAAAACTCCTACAAAATACTGTGAACTTCCATAATTTTAAAACAGAACCAAATTAAATTTATCTCAGTTCAATTAAGAATTGATTAATCATCTTCCTTTAATTACAATTTTTGTAGATACATTTGTATATCCTTTGTATTTAAAGAAAGTTATTCAATTTTAATTTCCTGGAATTTAATCCAATTTATTAGACTTTAATAAATTTCCCTTCCAATTCCTTTAAGGAGCACGGGGAGTCTCAGCCGCACTGAAAGGGTCTAGATCCGGGGCTCCCAAACAGTGCGGGCTAAAAAAAGTTTGGGAACCCTGATCTAGACTTTTCATGACTTTTTGTTTTCAGTTTATTATTAATAAATTAATAGCACCCAGACCGGTGGATAAGGATCCAGTCAATTCTACCCGCTCAGGGCTCAAACTCTTGGCCTCCGAGAAGGCAGTCAACTTTGCTTTGATAATATGGGTAAATACATTTGAATTCCAAATTAAAATAAAATGGGAGAACGGTCTTTGAGAGTCGTTTTATATAAAACATGTAATTGTAACATGCAATTAATTTTAATTAATTAATTAATTCACTAACAAAAAAGCTAGCACTCATTACCAACATAAATAACTATTAATAATTAAAACCATTTCATTCTGACTATATAATATTAAATCCCAGAAGGAATTTTAAATGAAAAAAAAACTTTGAATGTTCCTGTCAGCTGACAGAGTTAATTGCGAAATCCGACAATACACGTGTCTGTCTGTTCGTTTTTGTGCAGCAGCATCATTTGACTGCTAATCATTGTGCAAGTGCAATCTTTGTTGTGATGCTGCTAGTGCATCATCATCGGACTGACCTGAATTGAGAGATGGGAGATGAAGACGATGACCCAGAAATGGGATTTCCATTTCCCTGCTCTCCTCTTCAAATCCATTTCCTTTTATTTGCCATTCCTTTCGATGAACCGTTTGTGGAAATCCGATTACAGTTCCAGAGAAGCAGCAGCACCAGAATGAGGAAGAGGAGGTGGATTTGCCAAAATAGCAAACTGCTCTTAATTAGCTCATTCCGGCGATGATGATGGATTTCACTGTTGAGATTGTAGAAGACGATCAGTTTTTAAACACTAATTGTCATGTTATTGAGGTGGAAAAATTGCAACAAATCTAAACTACACGCCAACTTATACTAATTGATCTGCAACTAAATTCGCAATACGCAAATTATTGTACCTGTTTAGCAAAATTTACACCTGATATGTCGTCAATCGACACGAACTTGATTTTAATCGTCAGTGCTAATTATTTACACATTTGAGAATGAAGAATGATGAATCAGTAAGAGAAATATTAATATTGAAATACATGATTGAAGAAAGGATATTTTTTATAATATCCGACATTTTTAAGGCGCTGCAATTGAGAATAGTTGTTTGTGCTACACGGGTGTAAAGTCAAATGTTTTTAACGAGTGAAACGAGTGTGAAATATTCGAGCAGAAGGCGAGTGTTTCATCGTTTCCGAGTTAAAAACAGTACTTTACACCCGAGCAGGACATAACGATTTTTGCACTCCACTCATAAGCACTGAATTTTTTACAATTTCACATTAAATTTCATTATTTACAAGGAAAATTTAAAAATTGACAAGTTTCACAAATGTTTCAAGTGAAATCTTAAATTGTAAAGTTACCGTTAACGGTTGGAATTCCTCTAAACCACTTGTTCATAAGGCAAATTCCTATTTTATTGTTGCATGGAACATTTGTTTGTTTTAATTTATATAAAAAATTCTATTTAAAGCAATAAATGGCTATTTATATAATTTACTTACATTACAGTAAAGTAGATTTATCTTTGATATTTACGTAATGTCCCAAAAACAAAAATAGGCAAATTATATGCAGATGGCTTTTGAAACGGTAAATTTTAAAATTTTAAAACAGAAAAAATTAATTAATTTGAAATATAGGCACGGTCCTATGGCATAGCCGAGACCAATATTTTGTGTAGTTTAAGGGCAACAATGGCGACCAAATTTTGACTTTGAGACAAATTTGTTGGATAGTTTATGACATTTTTTTCCACTAGTGAAATAAACATTCAAAATTTTCACTGAGTGCCATAAAGTGAAACATTACGAGTCAAATGGATATAGAAAAGCGTATGTTTCGATACGGGAGTGCAAAAAATTATTATTTAAAAAATTAATTTATTAAAGGCAAAGCCCATTACATAAGATAAGAAGCAGTTCTTGATTCTATATAATTAACAAAAAAATCAAACAGTGAACTAACACCTAAGAGGTCCAATTTATGTATGGAAAAAGAAAAAAGACTGGAGAGGAGCCGACTCAAAATCAATCCAGAACTAGAACGTAATTTGTAAGAAGTGTAATCCCCCAACCCCTCCATAGACTCCCCGAAAAAGTGACGAAAGCGAAAAGCATCTCGAACGAACTTCAGCTATCCGCAGATTACCCTCTCGTTCTCGGTCCGCAAAACCGACACCAGACAAATAACATGGGAATCCGATATCGACCCACAGGTATTACCAACCAGATCAGGAATAAAGACTGTCCCCGCTGAACAGTTAAACAGGAACTGCATTTTTATGTTCTTCTCCCCAGAATTACACTGGAAACACATTCCTTGAGAAGAAAACTCGTGATTCTGACTCAATGTGAAAATTGGCTGGAACCTATTGTGACCAAGACTGATAGTAAGTGAACGCGGAGACAAACCGAAGACTCCTCTTCCCTGGTTGATCACGTGCCTATTTAGAACACAATGGGAGGAATGGCTGGCTTGATACAAGTCCTGATTCCCAAGACAATGGGAAAGACCCGCTCGAAACTGCCATTTAACCAACACTCCCACGAATCAGTAGAGCCAGACCTCATACATAACTTCTTCAATTGATTTAAGAAAATAATTATAATAAATAGATTTTCAATTTTAAATTGAGCTATAAAACTATCAGAATAGTCATATTGACTGCTTACTTAGAAAAAACCTCAAATTTTTAATATTTGCCAGCAACTAATATTTAAAAGTAGTGTGTTAAATTAAAGTAGTTTTTAATCTGAGTGTAAGTAGTTTATTGTCACGACTACAAAAGTACTACTAAACTAATACGGACAATGAAAGCACTAAATAATTAGGAATTTGATACGGAACTTCTAATATTATGAATTTTTCCATGTTTTCACAAAAAATTCAACTAAATTTGAAATACAAGAAATTATTATACCATATTAGAGTATCTAATAAATCAAAATGAATTTACAGAATTGTTTTTTAATATAATTCATAAATAAAATAATGGTTTTTCAAAAGTCTCACTTATTTAAGAAGGTCTCATTTAAATATTTCGAATTTTTACTTCTTTAATTTCTTATATAAAATAAGTTAAATTTGGTTGTGAATTACCACAAATTTACGAAATTCTAGATTTATAGTAACAGCTTAATCAAAACAGCAGAAAATGGCAAAAAATTCCGCAAATTGGAAATAATGACCAAGATAAAATAATAAACGATTTCAAAGTTATGTATATGTAGCTAATGGCCATATCCCCAATTAATATTAATAAAATGGTATTTTAAAAAAGGGTTTTGTAAATTAGGAATATTAGCGTTAATTTAAAAGTGCTGCCCCCCAAAAATTTTAAAGCTAGAATTGGCCCTTTGGTCAAAAGTCTTGCTCACCCATGCAATATATGATGATTAGTCCAATCTTATCTTGACTATTTCTTTATTAGGTTTAATAGAATTAGATACTAATGCAAGGAAATACCAATATTACCCTATTAAATTTCACCGTTAGAACTGCTAATTTCAAATTTTCATTAATGTGCGAAAGAAACAAAATAGAGTGTTTACTCTTTCTTTCATTACTTACGATAAAAAAATTAAGAGATGGCGCCACATATATGGTTAAAATTTTAAATTATTGAGTTGAAAAACAGTTATAAAATATTGAGAATAACAGTTAAATTCGCTTATAACGACATCCAAAATAATTAACAAAGGATCACATGATAATAGCGACCTACATTCAAAGTATTTCATTTTCTACTAATTAATTTTTAGCACATAAGTAAAAATTTAATTTATAAAATAACCAAAATAAAGATAAAATAATATAAAATTAAAAGACCACAGAAGCACCATTACCAAAAATTATTTGAATGATCTGAGCAAAAATTTCACTAACCGGATTCACTGTCCCAATAAGCGGATTACCACTATAATTGCGTTATTATATCCGTCTCTTTTATAATGATTTTTAAATGGAAGCAATATTTCGCTGTTAAGACGTTAATTTTTTTTATATTATAAATAGAATATTTTAGAATTACTAAATTATATTAGGATCAAGAATATATTTTAGACAATTCTGTTGAAGTTTAGAAGTTTAGTAGCCAACGCATGTTTCTTCTATAAAATGTTTCATAATCGTACAGTGTTGAATAAAGTATAATTCAATACCCGCAGACAATTACAAGTCGTGTAAATACGCAAAATTTGTACCTCGCACCAAAATTCGACAATTAAAACTGATATATTTTTCTATCTTAGTAGCTTAGAATGAAAATATATTTATTATTTTGACGTTTATCATGCGTCTATAATAAAATAGAGAAAAAATTTTTAATTTATTAAAATTTTTTGAATTTAAATAACAATAAGTAATGTTTGATTAAATGTCTTCGTAATGTGGTAGGTCGACAATAGCAGCGGAGGTAATATCTGGATGTCCTTCATTTCGACGTAAGGTTGGGGGCGATAAATATGTTCATTGGAATGGCTAAAACCATTGCAAAGGACATAACATTCGCTTAATGGCAAGAACAGTGGTTAAAGGAAAACCAGGATAAAGCATCCTGCACTAGACGTCTTATTCCTGATGTAAGACGTTGGTGTAAAAGAAGACATGATGAGGTTAATTTCTTCCTAACCCAGTTTTTGAGCGTCCATGGTAACTTTGGTAGCTACCTAAAGCGCTTCAAGTTAAAGGATACAGATCGATGCAGCTTTTGTGATGAGGAAGACACTCCCGAACATATGAGGTTAGATGTCGGAGATTCAATGCAGAGAGAGAAACTTCAATAGTGGTGGTCGAGCCTGANTCCATGGTAACTTTGGTAGCTACCTAAAGCGCTTCAAGTTAAAGGATACAGATCGATGCAGCTTTTGTGATGAGGAAGACACTCCCGAACATATGAGGTTAGATGTCGGAGATTCAATGCAGAGAGAGAAACTTCAATAGTGGTGGTCGAGCCTGAAAGTTTGGCTAACTTCATATTGATAAGATTGTTTTCCAAATGATGGGCACTGGGTGAAGTAATACCTTTATGGTGGTCCCACTCTATACCCAAATCCCAACTTAACCCCAAACAAAACAAAAAATATGGTTTAAATGATGAGTGCTATCACGGAAATATCAGTGGTGCAGTGCAAGGTGCTGTCTTTCCGTGATATATCGAAAAATTCAAACCAAAAATTCTATTCGCTTGACAAATTCTTCCCTTAATTGTATGTGTTTAGATCTTAATTTAGTAGTGGGTTGTCTTCTTATTTTTTACTTTTACGAAAAATAGCTCATAAATATGCGAATCGTATAAAATCTTGTACAAAACTGGTTGGAAAAACCATAATTAAACACTTATCTTTTAGAAAACTTTTTAAAAACCTAATTATGGTTCATTTTTCCACACATTGTTTAAATAACTACTAATCCTATAAATAACACATTCAATTAATTTATTATGTTTTTACATTATGTTGTTACAAACATTTGTTCCTTTATAAAATATGTATTTTTTAAAATTGTGATATTTTAATATATTTCAATACAAGTGGTGAAATATAAAATTTGCCTATTTTTACTCGCTGCGCTCATCAAAATACATGGCAAATTCGTGCTGTAATAATCTATTTGACATGTGTAGTTAATGGATAATTAAAAATAAATACCGTTCGCAGGGGCTTTATCACATTGTGGAAGAAGTAAGGCACAATGTGTACAAGTAAGACACATTGTGTTTATCAGAGTGAGATGGGAATACTCACAACGAAATGGTTTGACAACAATTGGTGACAATTTGCGTGCAAATTTTGAATTATTTCAGCACTTCACGCAAAATCGTACTCGTAATCTCTTTCATATGTTATGGATTTTAAGGTAATGCAATGCACGCTTATTAATAATAATTCAAAATGGTTTATTTGCTACGTTATTCTTGAAATTCTGAAAATGTTCCTTTCATTATGGTTTTATCTGAGCAATAATATGTTTTTAAAAATAATGGGATTTAAATTTTGAAAAAAATATTGTACATCAATTTCAATTTGAATAATTATGAGCTCTTAATTGAAATCAAAGCATAATAAATCCTGTGCCATCGGCAAAACATTAGATTTAACACGAGACTTTTAAATAAAGGTATTTAAATTTTAATATTCTTTGAACTTAATGAATATTGATCAAGGTTGTCGTATAAATTAATAAATTAGAAAAAAGTAAAAATAATATTTCATATCAGAGTGTTACTTTTTCCAAATAAGTTCTCATATGGTAGTTTTCAATGTCAAAAATGTTGAAACCTTATGGTTTTCTAATACTTGATTGGTTAACAATAAATGTGAAATTGTAATTTTGTTACACTAACTAAAACAAATTGTTTACAATTTCGATACATAATAACTCTTTTCGTTCCTTTGTGAAAAAAAATGAAATTTTCAAAAATGAATAATATTTTCTTCTTAATAAAAATAAAATATCCAAATAGTTATTTAAACAACGTGTAGGAAAAATTAACCATAATTAAACTCGAGTAGAGTTCTAGAAAACGAATGAATCAGCTTTCTAATAGATACAAGTGTTTAATTATGTGTTTTTTCAACCAGTTTTTTTAATTTTATACAATTCGCATATTTATTAGCTATTTTCCCCGAAATAAGAAGTAAAGAATAAGAAGACAACCCAGTACTAAATTAAGGTCTAAACACATACAATTAAGGGAAGTATTTGTCAAGCGAATAGATCTTTTGATCTCAATTTTTCAAAATATCACGACAATCTTGCATTGTGATAGCACTCATCATTTAAACTACATTTAAAAGCCATTATCAACATTTAAGAAGAACTTTAGAGACATAAAAACCGTCAAAATATATTTTCATTCTACGATACTAAGATTAAAAATTAAAATTTTTAGTGGTTGAATTTTGGTGCAAAGTACTTATTTTGTGTACACGATTTGTAATTGTCTGCGGGTATTGAATTATACTTTATTCAACACTGTACGATTATAAAACAATTTCTAGAGGAGGCATTGGCTACTAAAATGTAAACATTTTTTAACAGAATTGTATAAAAAACATAATATCCAAAATATATTTCTTCTTTCCGGAGTAGTCGACTTACACAATAAAAGAATAAATTGAAAAATTCGAATACCTTTAATCTGATAAACCTCTAAATAAATGATTTTAATATTTTTTATCCGAAATCCTCAAATTGTTGTTATTGAATAATAAAATTCAATTTGACAAGAAANAATATCCAAAATATATTTCTTCTTTCCGGAGTAGTCGACTTACACAATAAAAGAATAAATTGAAAAATTCGAATACCTTTAATCTGATAAACCTCTAAATAAATGATTTTAATATTTTTTATCCGAAATCCTCAAATTGTTGTTATTGAATAATAAAATTCAATTTGACAAGAAAAAGCAGTTCCAGTCGTTGCGTTGGCTGCATTTCTTTACGAAAACTTTCGAAAAGAATTTTAAATGTCTTGAAAAGAAAATAACTATTTCAATATGGTTCTTTTTACATTATAATTAAGAAATAATTTTGATTGTATTCCAGACGAAAACAACATTTAATATTTTGTTTTTTAGTAAAAATACCATTTTAAATTTAAAGTCTTAAATATCTCTTTATCCGATGCTCCTATTAAAGCAGAATATCCCATTAAAACTCAGCTATTTGCTAATTCATTCCGCGAAACTGAAACAGTTTAGGAATTAATTTTAAAGTTGCTTAGAATATTTTAAGTATCGCTTTAAATTTATTTTTAAATGTCAGTGTTTGGCGTTATTGCCCTGGATCCTCCTAAATAAACGGTGGTGGTGAGGCGCGGGAAAATCCATAGCAACGCGTTTTCGTGATGGTTCAATAAATGAATCGTCGTCGTCATCTTTGGCAAATTACGTAAACGTCGAGTGTTTGAATTGGGATATCAATTTAATGAGATGTCTGGAGGAGCGGCAATAAGTGAATTCTGGAGGAATGGGAAGGAGAGCGTAAGCAACTCTTCTGGTCTCACCAAGTAAGTCCTTATTGTACTCCAAATTCGAATCATTCGATTTTGTAGTAGACAAAAAAA
>JXOV01002953.1:0-41338 GCA_001014945.1 Clogmia albipunctata
TTATTCAACACTGTACGATTATAAAACAAATAATAGTAGAAGCATTGGCTACTAAAAAGTAAACATTTTTCAACAGAATTGTATAAAAACATTTAACGCTCTTACTTTAAATTATGGTTTTTCCTTCATCATAATAAATCTTTTAAGTTAATTAACTGAAATATTTAAAATAATTAAAAGTATGTTAAATTGAATGTTCGAATTTTTTTTATTATTTAATCCAATAAGTTCAGTGGAAAATCAATATTAAACACAATTTTCCATTATTAACAAATAAAATCAGTATTTCCTCAACAGAACAAGATAATATCAAAAATGCATAAATAACTTGAAGGAAATTTAAAACTTCCTACATAAAACCTATAGGAACTTTTAAAAACACACAAGATCCCAAAGTTTCTGATTACGTTGAAGTGCATTCTCAAAGAAATGTTTTCAGATCGTTGAAAATCAAAACAAGTAGATTGAAAAGAAAATATTAGATATGAAATAATAACCATTTACCGGGGGCATTATCCAAGTCAAATCTTCAGAAGCTGGGCCCCGACAAGTGGCCAGCCAAACAATCGACAGCATTTATTAAGTGGCAAATTTCAAGACAAATTATCGTTTCGACAGTTTGTGGTTTTGCTTACGTTTAAAGTTACCGCATTCGATCATCATATTCCATTTCACCGAAATCGATTCGATTTTCTCACCAGCAGCTTCTTCTTCCTCTTCTAAAAATACACAAATACAATTTGATTTACCTGTTTGGTAATCGTTCTTTGATCGAGATGTTCTTCTGGACGGGCGAGCGAGAGATCCCCAAATTTAACCAAAATAAATAAATAATTCTATGGGAAGAAAGATGAAAAACGATTTTTGTGTTTAATTAAAATCGAAATTATTTCGACATTGGATCGAATCAGAAATTTATATTCTTCTGCGGGTAAAGAACGAGAGCCCTCTTCACTCAGTGTTTAGCTATCTGACTGTAATGAAGCATAAAGAACTGGAGCTGCTTTCGATTCTTAAGCCTTTTAGAATAGCCGTTATTAGAAATAGATGTTCAATGTTTGGGGAATTATTCAACCGATTAGCAACACTCGAAGCACTGACTGACTGCCCGGCAAGAGTCAAAACTCAAACACCACTTTCAGTTACGATCCAATTACAGCCGAAATTCGGCCAATAATGACAGAATCACAATCATCGATATTCATCAAAAACGTGATGTTTACTCATCAATTTAAATTTTGCCGAGTTTCAAGAAATTATTGGTTCTCCTTTCCAAATACAATTGCCAATAAATTGAGACAGTATTTGCAAAGTCATCTTGTTTAGAATTGATTTTAAATAAATTGTCAAAGTTTAAATTAAGTAAGTCGTTTAATTCATATAGATACAGTGGAATAGAATTCGCTTAGAATAACAACGAAGGAATGTGACAAACACGTCGCACTAAACACATTAAAAATAATAGTTATTTATACAACAAGGTCGATAAGAAACGTCATTATTAAACACAAGGGTAGTTTTAAGCCTCTAGCGAAGCGAGTGCCTTAAAGAAGGGCCGATTGTTTTATAATGCTTATCGATGATGTTTTATACAAAATTTTAATGCATCCATAACTTGATAGTTAATCCATCAATCCACATATCCAAATTTTCATTAGAAAGATCCTATTTTTAAAGTGGTAATGCTTAACTTGGAAGACAAGGATCGCCGAAATGGTGGGAAAATTAAGAATTTCAGGCATTGCTCAATCAAATTGCGTCATGATATAATAAAAAAATGCATAATCACTAATTCAGATCAATGCAACATCGCTTTGTAGATCAGCTCTTCCGTAAACACGATTAAGTCAGAAATCGGACGAATTTAGGACTTGGTGCTAAACTGATCGATTATTTCTGAAAAAGAAACCGTGAATTGCAAGAGGGATGAAGAAAGTAGTGGCTATCGATTGACAATACTTTGAATATTAAATGTCTGATCATTTTTCCGAAATAAAGCATTGCAGTTTTAAATCAAAACGAGAAATAGATATTTATGTTACAAGGGTGTAAAGTCAACTGTTTTTTAACGAGAGAAACGTGTGTGAAACATTCGAGCCGAAGGCGAGTGTTTCACAGTTTCTGAGTTAAAAACAGGACTTTACACCCAAACAGGACAAAACGTTTTTTGCACTCCACTCATGAGCACTGAAATTTTTAAAATTTCACATTAAATTTCATTATTTACAAGGAAAATTTAAAAATTGACATGTTGCACAAATGTTTCAAGTGAAATCTTAACTTGTAAAGTTACTGTTAACGGTTGGAATTCCTCTTAACTACTTGCTCATAAGGCAAATGACTATTTTATTGTGACATGAAACATTTGTTTGCTTTAATTTATGTAAAACAAATTTCCATTTTAAGCAATATTTCTATAATTTTTTTACATTATAGTTAAGCAGATTTATCTATGATATCTACGTTATGTGCCAAATATCGAACAAAAATAGCCAAATTATATGCAGATAGCTTTTGAAACGGTAAATATTAAAACTTTAAAACAGGAAATATGAATTAATTTGAAATATAGGCACGGTCCTATGGCATAGCCGAGACCAATATTTTTTGTAGTTTAAGAGCAACAATGGCGACCAAATTTAGACTTTGAGACAAATTTGTTGGATATTTAAGATTTTTTTTTTCACTAGTGAAATAAAAACACAAAAATTTTCACTGAGTACGATAAAGTAAGACATTACGAAACTCAAATGGATATTGAAAAGCGTATTTTTCGATACGGGAGTGCAAAAACTTATTAATACTACCATCAAAACTTAAACTACCTGTGAGGCTCGAAATTAATCATGTAAAAGAATGAAAACAAAATTATCATCTCCTTGTTATCAGTCATTATCAATGGGATCTTTTTTTAAACAAAAGGACACAAGTCACTCAAAGCGTATCACTATATCTGTCTATTTTGTAATGACTTTTATATGTAATCGAAACTTAACTTTGTAAATGGAAATAATGAGATGTTGGTTATTACAGGCATATTAATATTAGTCCGGATTCTACTGTATTGTATTGTACTATTGGACCTAACAACCCATGACTGAGTTATAGCCCTCACTCATATATATAAATACTAATGGATGATCACCGGACCGTTGCACCATCGTGATTCCTTGGAGTGATGGGTGCCGCCCATCGCCTCTTCCTCAGGTAGGCGTTTTCACTATCTACTTTTGTTTTAAAGGAGGTGGATAGGATATATGTGCAAACGACCCGCCATTCGGTACCGTTCACAAGGGCAGTATAGGTCAAACACAGTATAAGGTAAGGGATAACGGTTAGTTTGGGATAGATTGTTAGTAAGATTAAGGATCAGTTTATAATGAAGTTTTGTAATATTTATTTGAAGGTTTAAATGTACTATTGTATATTATAAAAATGAAAATTAGTTTGAATTTATATAAATTCAATTTCATTTAAAATCTAGCATTATAATAGAGCCAATCTTAACCAAAACACTGAAAGTAAGGTCTTATTTTCCTATCCAAAGTTCTAAAACGTACATTAAAAAATTTTGCAATGAACATTATTCAATAAAAATACCTTTTAATGAGTGTACGAAAACAATTATTATAAAAAGTTGTTTTTCTTGAATAAAAATTATTTTTCTTTGGAAAATGAGCCTCTCAAGTTACAAAATTGTCTCGGGGCTGGTTAGGGTTCAGATGAGTTATTGACTTTATAAAAATATAAACAAAACCACCCAAAATATTTCACGTACAACAATGTATAATCTGAGTATTTGCAAATTTGCATAACAATGTGTATATCTCATTATTCAATTTACGTTCTACTTATTATTAAACACACATTACCTTGCGAAATGTATAATTATTGTAGAATAAAAAGTTTAAGGGGAACAATTTTTAAATATTTAAATTTTAAAAACCATATTTTTACATTTCTGTCTCAACTTAATTGCTAATTCAATCTTATTGTTAATATAATTCCATAAATAGACAACAATGGAGATATGAATAGAAAAACCCAACAAAGAGTGAAAAGAAAATCATGACAATTATAAAAAGAGAAATGGGGAATGTAATTTGAAAGAAATGGCATTTGACAAGTGAAGATCTTTAAAAAATATTTGAAATAAGTAAAATATAGTCAAATTTACTTAATTATTGTAAATACGTCTTTGCTTATTATTTTTTGTATTTTTGTTTAAACATATTTTTTGACAAAAAGTATCAATAAACATCACATTCTTTTCAATTAAAATAATCTTTTGTAAGTAGAGTAGGTATTTTAAGTGAGAAATGTCTCATTTTATTACTGAATATGTATAGGTAAACGTAAAGATTTGCATGCTTTCAAAACCTCTTATGAACAACAAATCAGAGCCATGGACAGTTTTTAAGAGCACAGTTAATAACAGTTAATCAATTTTCAATAAATTGAGTGTTGTTGTGGGCTGAAAAATCATAAAAACAGTTAAATACTCAAAATAAGTCACTTGTTCCAACCTTTCAATTGAATTACTGTAAGCAAAGTGTGTCCCAAAATTAATGCAACTGAAATTGAATCGAATTAAATAAAAAGAAGAGTTTTAATTTCTTTATACAATTCTATTAAAAATGTTTACATTCTAGAAGCCAATGCTTCTTCTATAAAAAATTGCTTTATAATCGTACAGTGTTGAATAAAGTATAATTCAATACCGGCAGACAATTACAAATCATTGAAATACACGAAATTAGTACTTTGTACCAAAATTCAACTACTAAAAATTATAATTTTTAATCTTAGTAACCGTAGAATGAAATATTATTTTTGACATTGTTCATATCGTAGAATGAAAATATATTTTGACGTCTTTCGTGTCTAGGCCATGATTTATTAATCAATTTTTTCACATTAAATGATAAAAAGTAAAGTTCTTCTTAAAAGTAGATTATGGCCTCTAAATGTGCTTTAAATGATGAGTGCATTCACGGGCATATTAGTGATACAGTGCATGGTGCAAGGTTGTCGTGATATTTCGAAAAATTGAGACAAAAAGTTTTATTCGCTTGACAAGTACTTCCCTTAATTATATGTGTTTAGACCTTAATTTAGTGCTGGGTTGACTTCTTATTTTTTACTTTATTTTTCGCGGAATAATAGCTATTAAACATGCGAATTGTATAAAATCATGAAAGAAAACTAGTTGGAAAAACACATAATTAAACACTCGTATTTTAGAAAACTCATTTCATTAGTTTTCTAGAACTCTAATCGACTCCAATTATGGTTCATTTTTCCCACACGTTGTTTAAATAACTATTAATTTGTTAAGTGAATTTTAAAACAAATAATTTAGGGTTATTTTTAAGACTAATTGTCACTTTGGTCGTCATATACCCTCGATGAATTCACGAACTCCACTTTTAAGGCCTCGAATAATTTGTTAAGTATTAGAAGAGACCTTATCTTTCACAAAATGTCAATAAGAGGTTAAAGGATTTGGATAACAAGATCATGATCTTGCTCAATTCTAATTATCTAAGAGGTGAACACAGTCATGAAACTTTTCTTGCCAAATCGTTTAGTCGTTCTTAATGTACTCTTTATTCAAATAAATGTTATCCACTTCACTAATTTCCAATTTTTGGCTTAAAATCAATAATATAAGCCCTTTTTCGAATAAGTAAGGCCAACTCAAACTAGACAGTTCCATATAAACTGATAAACTCGATTTTGCCCTCTTTCAATGAGCATCTTTTGCATTAGTAGGGCCACTGTCCTTTCTCTGCCCAGTTCGATCACTTTCCGACTCTTGTTAAGATTCGGTACTTGTCTTAGTTGTCTTGTTACTTGGCATTCCGCTCTATCAGTCCCATCGGTTGTAATTATCGTCCATATGAGTTGGTCTATCTCATGAGCAATGGTTGACGTGGTACGGCAACCTCGCATTGGGATTTCAAACAGACACGTTATGAAAGGAGATGATATTTAACAACCATTCATTCATGTAACAATTCTGCTATTAAACCAAGTTTTCGAATGGAAATGAGTCTCATTACTGACAAATATTTTAATTTTGAATCGGTATTAAAAAAAAATCCTAATATGATTATGGCTCTACTACCCGATGTCTTATAAATTATTAACCCTATTTTTATCTCTAATGAGGTGATCCCACACATTGACCTGAAAATCTATTGTGCTCCCTCTTATAACTCTGCCCTCCGCAGTTGGGCGTACTGTCCTTTGTTGTTTCCATCTCTACGAAGGTCTAGCTCTACCCAATTGGTTTTCGCAATCAAAGTTGTCAAATGACCTATCTATTCATTTTGCTAATCTTTCACATTTGATAATTGAATATCATTTCTATAAATCATTATTTGCTCTGATGTGATAAGTACCAGAGCTGATGATTTTGTATAGAGGCTATTTTATTGACAGGTTTTGCCACCGAAACAGAACACACATACTACGAAGAAAACCATCCCTTTCATCAGTATCCGATATACTTTCATTTTTAGTAATTGTATTTGATAGATCTAGTTCATTTTTTTCGATTTTTGTGCATTCCATCCAAGCTTTGAAAACCAGTCTGAACTCGAACAAAAATATTGTTCGAATGTTGAGGCCAAAGATATTATTTGTAAATGTATTTAAACAAATATTATCCACAAATTGCTATTATTAGATGATAATGACAAATGATTTTTGAAAACAAAAAATCACTGCTTTTACTGGAATTTGAACACACGATTCTAAATTTTGTGACGAGACACTTAACCAACTACATTATCCAGCCTCTAATTAACCCTAACTTATGTGTTTAAATTTACTTAACAAATTAAAAGTCATTGAATTAAATGTCTCTTTTTATTCCATTCAAAATCTATGTAAATTTTGGGACACCCTTTATAAGTGAGATTCGTTGAAATTACTTGTATCTGGAAAGAAATGGAAAGGTATGTAAAAAGTTCATGTTTTTTTAGAAATAATTATGAATGGAAATAACAGTTTCATTTAGTATTTTGTTTTTTATTTTTATTGAGTTTCTTTAAATTGCAAAAAAAATAATAACGTCACATGACTCTAGAGTTACGGTAAAATCCAAACATCAGCAAAAAACCAACTATCAGTTTATGAACCAACTCATTTAAATATTTGCAAATGAACAAAAACGGAGAAGAACTTTAATCGAAATCGAGTGAACATCTCCATTAAATGACATAATGAAGGAAGCAACACAATTTGGAATATATTAAATAATGATTGCGAAACAATGGCAATCTGAAGCGAAAGTCGATTACAAATTATCCCAATTCCGTTATCATCCTCGTGATTACAAGGCCCATTTTATGAACCATAATCACATCACGAAATTAACGCTTTGACCCAAAGTTGAACCGACACTTTGATACTTTCCTTTTCTTGAGAAGAAGTTAAACTCGATTTGCATAATGTGAACGACTTGGAAATTGTTCGCACAACAGAGGTTAAAGTTCAAAGCGTTTAAACAGTGACTGACACCCTTTTCATTTAGTTTGCAGTTCGAGTGGACAAGTAGAGGAGTGAGAGACAATTCCCTGAGAGTGACAGCAGACGTGACTGTTAACATTCTAATTTGTCCACCTCGAGTCAATTCTTGCCATTTATTTGGTGCAGTATCAGAAAAGGCAAAGACTCCCTGAGGTCATAATCAGCGCACTATCTTTGTTTAATTGATTTTGCGCTAATGAAGATAATGACAGGCGGCTGTCTCTCACAGGAGAAATGTGCATAAATTATTGAATTAATTAAGTGAAATGTCCCCACTGTTCAAGTCTACAATCGATCAAGAGATCAGAAAATACTAGTTATACCTGCAGAGATTAACATGATTAAAGTATGATTTTTAAAATCTTGGAAAGTAGAACCTTAAAAGGAAAAATTGAAATGAAATATTTTCGAATTCGCATAATTATTGGTCCAAATAACTCCCGAAATAAGTCATTTCTAAATGATCTTATCGAAATTTAATTGCAATTTCTTTTTACATTAATTAACCAATTTCCTAAAAACTGAATTCAACTCTCGCCCGCTGATTAAAGCTGTGAATTAAAGCATAAACTAGAGACAAAGAATGCAAATCCAATATTCATTAACTCTGCAAATACTGGATGTTTATTCATACTGATTATGATTATAGTCTAGTTAGAAGAAATTCAACTTCCAATTAACAAATTGAAAAATTATGTGCATGCAAATTACCCTATGAATAAAATTTTGTATTTTCGGCAAAAAATCAAAAGAACCTAAAATTACGAAAGAACTTATTAGGTACTTTAGTTAATTATGAAACAAATACATTCTGGAATAGAAGTTCATCAGGGTTAATCGATCGGTGTTATAGATTTTTACAAAGAAGTTCGGATAATTAATTAAATATAAGTGCATTTATTGTCTAACTTCAAAAAAATAGTTATTCTCCCAACCGCAGATTTCCAAAGAAATCTCAATAAATTCAGTCAGAAGATGGATGGTAGTGAATGAATCTCGGCTGATCGGGTTAGATTTAAAATACGTTATTCAAAATAAAAACAAAGGTGGAAAATTAGGAGGAGGAAGGGCAACCACAAATAGTGTGGGTGATAGTAAAATTTAGATAAAAAATCTGGATCAAAATATAAACTACGACAACCAATAAAGCGTTTGGGAATTTTTGTGAAAATTAAAAGTACACGAATTTAAGAGCATTCTAAAGGTCGGTCCTAATTTAACAAAATCACATAAGTCAAAAATGCTCCTCATTTCACATCTGTATGGAAACTTTGTACGAGCAGTAATTTTCATAATAAAAACACACATATCGAAGACATTCCTGCACATATGATCTTCAGATGTCAGAGATTCAATGCAGAGAGAGAAGCTTTAATAGAGGTAATCGAGCCTGACAGTTTGGCCGTCGTCATATTGTCCAACCCACAGAATTGGAGTAGAATGGACAACCTCGTGTGAATCACAATGATGACCAAGGTATAGGAATAGTTCAACGATTATTTTAAAAATGCTGAAATAAAAACCTTTAAGGCGATTCCACCCTATACCCAAGCACAGTAAGAAATCATGTTTTTTATAGATGCGAGCTCCACAAATCCCCGCTGAGCCACGGTTAGTCTGGTAAAGAGTTTTCGACGAATTCTTACATAACCCCAAAATAAAAAAAAGATCAACTTTAATAATCAATTGTAATTGTTTGGTGAACAGATTTTCAAAGCAAAAAAATTGAAAAATATAGCTGTTTTTTTTTTATAAAATGGGAAATTTAAGTTAGGTCAACGGGTTTGACTATATGGTGTAAGTGTTCTTTTTCAGCGGTGAAACCTGTCTACAAAGAAATATTTTTTCATATCATAACAAATTGGGATTTGTCGTTTCAAAAATGGCATATATCGTATATGATAACAAAAATTATCTTAGTTAGACCTAGACTGTTAAAGGTTATTGGAGAAGAAGGTTATTATTATTATTCACAGTTTACAATTAGTTCTATCTACCTATTGATTATTATTAGGATTCCGTTTTGAATAACGTTAATTTGCTTATGATTAATTTGATATATTGAAACTTAAAATAAATATATAGAAATCATATCAAAAATAGATTAAAACATATACTTTGGTTGTTGAGAATGTGCGTTTATTTCCGTGATAAATGATGTAATCATTATTGTTTTACCCCATAAATGATTAGACATATCCCCTTGTTTTATTCAAATACCTGTAAGGTACGTATAAAAATGCAGTAAATGTACTATTCTGGCTGATGATGGTCGTTGCTGCAGAGGAGATGGAAATCCAGCCGGAGAGATGGATTCAATTAATCATAAAACTGTAAGCAGTAAATGGTGATGGCATAGCTGTACTTGCCATGATGTTACACTTCTGAACGATTGATTAATTTCACCCATTCGTGGGCTAGGAGAAACACACACACAACAGTTTGCAAAAAGTGCAATTCATAAAGTTTCAATTAGTTAGCCCCAAGTTCCAAACTAATCGTGTTCTACATGTGTTTTCATGTGGGTAAATTAATTCGCGTACACCATCCATTTATTGCCGTGGCTGCTACGGGACAAAATAAACACAAATCCACGGATCCAAACAGAGAAACCATTTATTGCAAACCAATACGGTGCAAATTGTTGGGTGTAGCTAATGAAGCTGCGAGGCAAGAGCTCGAAAGTGCGAAACCACAGAGATTGCTTGAAACTTTTATTACCTTAATCTTCTCTTTCATCTAATTTTCGATACACTTTTATTGGCTTTTTTTATTGAAATATGTCAAATACAATATTTGATTTGGGAATTGTATAGCAATCAAAATTGTAATAGTTTCTTCTGTACACCTCTGACCACCTGCTGCTCGGTGAGCCAATTGGGAAAAAGTATTCCGGTATTCACTGCAATGCAGGAAGTGTTTATTGTGAATTTGAATAGTAACACCTTTTCAATTATGTGTCAATTGGGAAATAGAAAAACCAAATTACATAGTCGTAACATATAATTTTATTTATTTCAAATACATGATTGAGATATTAATAGACGGTAATAAAATAATAAAAGTTTACACTAAATGGGTTTGAATTTAGTTATATAAAAGAAAACGTTAATTTCCCTTTATTTGAAATATTAAATTTATGACAAATAATGCTTTAATAGGGAAAAAAGCTTAATTAATCAATTTTAATAATAAAACTTAACTTAATTATTAATTTAAGATTTTAAAATAGACTTGAAATATAGTACAATAATAAAAATTACTTTCCATTTATTTGAATTTTAGTTTTAACATTCTTAATATTATTTTAATAATAATGAAGACAACACTTCAATAATAAATAATTTATCATATTATCAAATATAATTATACGCTTTAGTATTTTTATGCATTTTTGTAGCTTAAAATTGATATTATGACAATTAAATTTGAATAGAATAACATTAAAGATTTAATTCAGTCGTCAAAGCACTGACAAGGCGTTAAGATCCCTTTAATAGTTTTTATGCATTTTTGTTGCTTAATATTTTGACACTAAAATGTGTTCTGTCAAAGTCGTTTTTATAGCACTAGTGCTTTTTATTTATTATTAAAGTGTGACTTCCGTGAAAGAAGTCGATCAAATTTATAAATACATCAGTTCTGCTATGTAGGGTTTAACTGTATTTGGAGATGTAAGTGTGTGTTTTTGACTGTTTTATCGCATGGTTTAAATTTAAATTAGAACAAATTAATTCTAAATCAACTGTTTTCCGTCCTTTTGAAATTTTTGAAATTACAATTACCGGTAAGTTTTGTTAGATTTGTGTGTTAATTTTTTTTAATTCATAAAATGTATAAAATACTTCCGATAAACAATAATAGCACACATGTCTCCTTTAAAACGTTGACTCTGCTCATGGCTTTAAAGAATCCTAGTGTTTAATTTTGCCTTAAGGCAATTTGCCTTAACTTATCGACATAGTCGATAATAATAAATATTCTTTTTCGACGACACAAGAATCATTATTGTTCTAGGTCCTATCATTTGATTTTATGTAATCAAAGTTTTCAAATACCCTATTTATTCATTGCCATTCTTTCACAACTGATAAATGAATAGCAAGTCTGCGAACCGTTATTTGTTATGATGTGATTAGCATCATGAACAAATTATTCTATTTAGAGCGTATTTATTGGCAGGTCTTTGTCACCGAAACAGAACACATACTACGAAGAAGACCATCCCTTTAATGACTTTCATCTGTATCTATTATTGTTCCCAGGATGCCATTGAATGGATGCAATCACTTGACATATTGCTGTGATCCAGAATGTATTTCTCATACGATAATAATAATAAACTATATCTATTCATTGAATAGCAGCAAATTACTAGTACACGTCTTTAAGAAATATCAGGTTTATTTTATGCATTCCATAGATTTGAAAACTGTTTGATTCAAACGAATAACAATTGAATATTGACAATACTAGCATTTCGACAGTTGAAGACGGGGATATTATGTTTTGTAAATGTATTTACACAAATATTAATCACAGAATCTTGTTAGTAAAAACGAGTAATGAGAGAGTTGAATTCTGTGTCAAAGCTTTAACCAAATGCGCCACCCCGGCCCACAATATAATAAATAACTATAAATGATATCAAATATTGATTATTTACCTAATTAAAAATTTACAAACTCAATTCTTTCCCTTTTGCATTAAGCAATTTTATTATTTGAAATATCTTTTTAGTATAAATCGGTTACTAATACAAATATTATACTTTTAAACTAATGAATACTAAAATTTAGTAAATACATATGTGTCTTCTTAAAATGATATAATAATAATCGTTTAATGGAATACAATTGTATATAAAAATGAATATATAAAATGAGTTTACGTAATTAAATATCAAATCATTTTAATATGTATCATTAAACTAATTATTAGCACAGTTAAGTAGAGAAAACCAAGCAAATAAAATGAAAGTAAAAGCCTATTGAAAAATATTCATCATTTGCAAATATCAATGACCTCGCTCTTGAATAGTTTATTTTTTTCAATAATTAGAAATTTAAATAAATAATGAAAAGTATAGTATAATCAATGTCAAAAGGTATTATCATTCAAAATACAATTTTTATTGAAACTTTACATTTCAATACAATATTTGCTGTCGATAATTTGCAATAATTCGGTTATAAACACAAAGAGTGAAAAACTCACACTTGATTACCATTGGAGTGACGGAGCATGTTTTAATTGGTTTTTGTTACTATTATTCAAATTTTCTGACTTTTCAGAAATTCAAATTAAAATCACGTGACTTTGGGCGATAAAAACATGGTGCTTTCCAATCAATGTATTGTAATAGAGCTATGAATATTTAGCGAGGGCTGTCTAATAATGCTTGAATTAAATTATGGTTACCTTCTACTCTTTAAATAGTAGAATATGTATTTTAGTTAATTATTCAACTACACGTTAACCAAATTTGAAAAAAAAAATACGTACAAACATTTTTAGTTACCCGTTGTAGATATTTTTGTATTATTTTATGATTTTACTAGAATTGTACATGATCGAATTATGCTTAATTGCTATACTTTAAGAGTCAAAAACCATTTATTTATTCAAAAGTTTTTTATTTTTCACCTTGAACAATTCTCTCTCGCACTTAATTATTGAATGTGCTATTGATTAATTAATAATATAAAAATCTTAAAGAGAAGTTGGCAACAATACTATTAACTCCCTATTTTAAGTAAATGATTAAAAGGAAATTGAAAAGCTAGAAATAGTTAAAAATTCTTGCTTTTTTATTTAAAAAAAACACTGCTATTTTCGGAAAATATGTCAAAAAATTAATATTTAAAGTATTTTCCATCGTTAACCACTTCTTTATTTCGTCTTTCTGAAAATTCGCGGAACCACATTTTAAGTTTTAATTTTAAAAACCGAAGAATTTTTCAGATTTTTGTGTTAATTAATTTTAAAATGCATAAACTGTTGTATAAAACACGGTTAATAAGCATTATAAAACTATGGGCATTCTTCAAAATACTCGCTATAATCATGTTTTTAAAGAACCCTAGAAAAATGGTGCCCGAAACGACGCAGTTGGTTAAAACGTTGTCACAAAATTTAACTCGATGGCCCCTGATCACGTGACCATTTTTTTCTTTCGGAATTCATTACTCGTTTTCACTTGCCACATTCTATGAATAATATTTATTTAAATAAATTTACAAAAATAATATCCCTGGCTTTAAATGTCGAACAACCAGTATCGTCAATTTTATTTGTTCGACAAGACAGGTCTTCAAAGCCTAAATAGAGTGCATAAAATTGAAGTTTCTACTATAAACCGGATCTATCCCTTTGCTGCTACTCAATGAATGGATACAAATGAAAGTTATGCAAGAGATGGGCTTCGAAGTATGTGTGTTCTGTTTCGATGGCAAAAACCATCAATAAATAGGCTCTATATATCGAATCATTTGTTTTTGGTACCAATCACACCATATAAATTGATTCACGGACATGATATTCAATTGACAATTGTAAACGTTTGTCCAATGAATAGATAAGGCATCTGAGAGACTTTGATTTCGTAAAACCAATTGGATAGACCTAGATTGGTTATGGTTGTTGAGTCGTCGTTGAAGACGACGAAAATTAGAATAAAGGCTAACATTGTTCTAATTGTTTTGAATAATAGACTAGCTACAATTATTCAAAACATTGTATTTGAACCTGTATTTGTTGTTCAAGGTGCTAATCTTTTCTACATCACATCTTTTCTTCTTTAGTTCATGTCTTAGATACTCAACAAACGAATTCGAGAATCTGGAATCCCTCAAGAAAATATTAATTGATTAAATTATACGTTTTTTAATATCAAAGTGAAATTCTTCATATTTTATGACTAATTTTAAATTTAAAAACCTGTTTTGGAGGAACTTCTAATGTCAAAATTCTAAAAGTATTTATCGTTTCTGTTTACAGCATTTTTGCTTTGAAATAATATTTAGATAACATCAATATCTTTGGTGTCTGATCTTATTAGACGACCCGCATATTTATTGATAGTTATTGATCGCGACTACGATTGGAATTGAAGATGTTCAGAAGATCTCCAAAAGGCAGTACCAGAAGCTAATGGCATTGAAAGGAGCGAATAGATGAGATGAGCAATTATTGCCGACCGTGGGAGATCTTCCCTCTGCAATCTGGCCAGCTGTAATTAGCTGATGGATTTTTCATTTCTTTTCAGTCTTTCATTTTTTAGCTTCTTTAGGCGAAAAAATATTGAAGGAGTGGTCCACAGACACCAGAAGTGTACTCCACTTTTCTGGTCTAATTTGCCACTCCGCTCTACGCTTGTTTAACCAGAAAATTGATATTTTTCGAATATGATGTCTAAATTGGGGGGTACTTTCTGCTCAACTGTAACGTTTCGCCTACTTTGGATGAGGGATTTATCGCGAATCATCGACATTTTGGACGCTAATGCGTGCGATTTAGCGGAACTTGGCAACTCAAATTTATTCATCGCTAATGCCAACACTGAATAGCAAATATAATCTGAAATGGCCAATTTCTTACACATGATTTGCATTATTTTTTTACAACATTTTCCTCTCAAATATGCACTGTCATTTTTATGTTAACACGCAACTGTCAACGAATTCTCGTTCTGTTGCTGTCGGTTGCTGCCTTTTCTGCGTGCTGATAATTCAATTTAAACATTTACGACATCAGTACTAATGTTTTACGAGTATGTTGAATATCATTAGCGTTTTATACACCATTTTATGCGAATCACAATAAAAGCATTCCTTATTAAACCTTAGTATTACATTAAAATATTCATATCAAGACTAATCAGTTTGATCGTAAATCATTTTTTAAAGTTTAATTAAGACAATATACATGTTATTGTTTCCGTAAATGCAAAATTATCTTTAAATGATATTCATACTTTTTGGTTTAATAAAATAATATTACAGTGAAAACATTTGTTCTTATAATCGTTTTAAAGCCCTAGTGCTAAAAAAATTGATACCTCCATGACTAGTTTAAAAAGACAATTTCGTATTCAAACGCTTGTTTTCAAAACCAATTATTTGAATATGATCAAATCTGACAATGAATTAGAGCAGGGGTTCCCAAACTGCGCGCCATGGCGCCCTTGTGCGCCGTGAAAAGTATCAAGGGGCGCCGCGAGTCGTTTTACCATTTAATATTTCCAGGAATTATTGGATTTTTTTAATAGAAATTTGAAAATTCAAACATTCAGCAAACCCAAGTAGCTAACAACTCATTATTAGCATCATTAAAGAGATAACAACATGCAAAAATATCTTATAAAAGAGCACTGCCAAGAATTATTTCCCCGCTTTTAATAACTGTGCGTAGATCACGAACCTCTCCCGCAATATTTTTGAGTAATTGACCAAAGCAATATCACTGCAGAGTAGTCTTTTATGCGGTTTAATCGATATCAAAATTTGAGCAGTGGCTGTCGTTTCTTGGTAACTTCAACACGCATAAAGTTTGGGAACCACTGAATTAGATCATCTTCCAACAATTATTGGAATAATATAACAAAACCAATTCTAAGACCAACCAAACTAAGAATGCATGACAAACACAGGCAATCTTTTTGTCTTAAGTAAACAAAACCTACATAGTCACACGACTACTTACAGGACACAACACTATGAATGGTCACCTTTACAGATTAGGACTTCACAAAAACGATATGTACAGATACTGCAATCAGGATACCAAAACCTCGGAGCATATACTCATGGACTGTCCGGCACTAGCATCCAAGAGACATAGTTACCTAGGGAAACCATCTTTTAAACAAAAACAAATGGCGATCATAGAAATACCAAAACTAATGCGCTTTAGAACTGCAATTGGACTTGAGGATGAAATTTTTGACCCATGATTTATCAGGACAAATCACCAAGGGGTACAATAGTCCTAAGGTCGAGAACAGTTTGACTTGCTTGAAATTTTTCTTAATTTTTTTTGTTAAATGCGGAAGGTCTTATATAAAATAAAACAATAAGTTTTATTCAAAAGACCCAAATGTACACTGTGAATTAAGGTCAATACCGCACTTGTTTTTCCGTGATATCTCTGGAACCAAAATACGCTGGAACTTCAAATTTACACACAATATATCTCTTAACAGATTACAACTTCATGTCAATGCAGATTTGCAAAGAATTGCATAGATTTAGCGAAATTGCGAAAATCGAAAAAAAAAATCCTGATTTTGAAATATGAGAAAATGGTATAAAAAATTTTCGAATTCAAATAAAGTAGTGATGGTTATCGAAAACTGTTCTCTATGTGCATCGTTGAGTACCAATATTGACATAATAGAACAGCTAATAAAGTCCCAATCGCGAATTATATTTTCTGACATAGCGGGTTTTTAGGTTATTACGCGCTGTAACTAACAAACTGCTCGACGTATTTTAGCCAAACCATATTAAAAGATAGATTATTAAATTTCCTACAAACCGCCCATACATAGTTCTAGTCATTTCGGCTATAAGCTTACTCAAAAATATCAGCAAAATCTATATATGGAACAATTATAAACCAATATTTAGCAAATTAATCATTATCTTTAGTACCAAAATGACTGTATATTAATAATACCATACCTTGGTGAAAACATAACTAATAAGTAATTTATTAGCGCCCCTAGGGCCTTATAGATTTCATTTAATACATTTCATTGAACAGAGTTAGTATTTCAGATTCCGCTAATCAATTACACCTCTCATCCATTGCTCTCCGGTTCCGCAATCGTTAAGCAACTGTATTACCGATCTAGGATGTCTCCCTAATATGTACCAAGGTCTCATCCGCTCCCCCACAAACTCGCAAACCTCGATCCTTCCTCCATCGTGTTTCACCCCGCTCCTGGCTTTATGGAGATGCTGCGTCCTCTCTGCAAGTACCATGGCAAATGATCAGTCTGCAGAAACCTGTATTTAGAGAGGCTAAATTTGATATATTTAAGCTGATGGAAGCAATCAAGGTCTCTGGTCATCAGCGTTGTCCACACACTTTCCATTCTTATGTGTGCCANCCCGCTCCTGGCTTTATGGAGATGCTGCGTCCTCTCTGCAAGTACCATGGCAAATGATCAGTCTGCAGAAACCTGTATTTAGAGAGGCTAAATTTGATATATTTAAGCTGATGGAAGCAATCAAGGTCTCTGGTCATCAGCGTTGTCCACACACTTTCCATTCTTATGTGCCAAATTGATTTCTTCTGCGGCCCACCCATTCCGGCGACAGTACTCTTTTTGTAGTTCAGTCCATGGAGTTTTTCGTCCATTATAGACCTATATAAATAAAAAATACATACCCAGAACAAAATATACATTAAAACATAGGAAATAAATGAAGACAACGTACCATTACGCAATTGAATCACTTTTCTTAAAATATTTATTCATCATATAAAATTCATAAACACGTTATAAACAATGTTTATTCATAAACTACTTTCCGGAATGGTATTATTCAATTTAGTTAAGAATAATAAAGTAATAAAATATAATATTCAATTTGTCTCATATGAGATAATTGAGAGAGTAAATATTTATGTAATTTGAAACAGAGCGTGCCCTTTAAATGATTAGGTGATGGTGGTCTGTAATTTATTCGCAAGCAAGTTCAATGCAAAGTTGCATAATAAATCTTACATTTTTGAATAATTTGGAGTAGGTTGAACTTTTCAATTTATTACTTTATTCAAAAGTATTATAATTGTGTTTTGTCATGAAATTATTCTTAATTAATCAAAAATTTAATTGTTTTTTCGAAAACGACATAAATTACATTTTGCTTAAATCGTGAAAGCTTTGTTAAAGTTATTTATCAACAGCACAGCAGTGACACTATTCCGTTTCAAACACCTGGTTTATCTAGAAATAACTGTTTTTGCATTTTCCCAAAACTTACCCTCCAATAACTTGTCCAAGTGTTAGTTTTAGTTCAGAAGATGTGCCACCGGACCGGAATATTGCTAATCTCACTAGATTCCAATATCTTACGAGAAAGAACCCCTCTTCTAAGTCTAACTAAAGCCCCATATTCACATAAGATGTGTTCTGTAGACTCGTCCACTTCCAGGCATCAACTGTAGATGGTCTCATCTGAAAGAGTCATTTTATTCAAAAGATATCTGACAGGATAGTGTCCTATTAGAAAACCAACTAGTCCTATGATGTCTGTCCTACTTAACTTGCAGGTGCCTCCCAGGAGATAATGGTTTATGAGGTTTTTGGATTACCCCAGTACTGTTTGCGTAGTACAATAATCCAAGAACTAATTTCCCTTTTTGTTTAGGATCAGCTGATTCCGCAGGAAAATTCAGGTCCTAACAATTGGGTCGATGCCTCAAAGCGTGCTAGTTCATCGGATTTATCATTTCCCTCATTTCCTGAATGACCCGGCACCCAACAGACAGTTACTCTGTTGCGTACAGAATGGTCTTTGAGGGTATCATAGCAATTTTTTTATTTTTTCGAAAACAACGATTTAAAAATATCAATGTGAGTGACACCGAAGCAAAAAAATTTTGAAATTCTGGACTTTTTTCTGAACTTTTAACTATGCTCATCAATATATTTTTCAAATAATGCCACATAGTGGAGAAAAGGAGCGGTTTAAACACTGACCCATGGGAATTTTGAAAATTGCGTAAAATTGTTTCAAATTTTGGCAAATCTTCTATGTCCAAAGTTAAATTCTGTATATAGATATAATCAAGTAGTGGGGGCGAGTGTTAATTTATTTGGGAGATTCAGAACCAATAAATAAAAGACTTGGTTCCAAAACACTGATAAATTTTATTTCACTTTGAAATTATTTGATTACAAAAAGTATTTGAACAAAGAGTTGTCGTGCAAAGTGTACGTTTCAAACTTGAAGTCAAGAAGGGCGTAGTCTAATGGAGTTCTTATAGCTGGTTACTCTGGACGCTCTGGAGGGGGTGAATCTAAAGATTTGTCCAGTTTTCCAAAATGTTCTTCAGAGAGATCATCTAGTTCGCTATTGTAGATAAAGTTGTTTGTTTCCAAAATAGTTGCTGCATTTAAGTTAATTATTTTAATCTCTTTGATAAGAGACTATTAATTTAAGGTCAGAGAGTTCATTAATAATTTCACTTTTGAATTTTGTCACAAGAAATGTAATTTATTTCCTAAAATTTTAATTAGTTCGATTATTTATTATTCTTCTAAAAAGTATTAAGTTGAATCTTGCCCGGCAATGATCCGCTAACTGTAATAACCTATACCTATAACTATAAGTGTGTGTAAATTTGAAGATCCAGATTCTTTCGCTTCCAGAAATATCAAGGATGAACGGGTGTGGCTATGATCTTAATTGAAACTGTATAAGGTTTCTCAAATATTGATACAATTTCATTAAAATGCAATAAAATTAATAGAAGTCTCTGAAGTTATTATTATAAACGTAAAATGATATAAAAAGCTTTACAAAAAAAGTGAAAACTTGTCATAAATAAGAAATCTCCAGATATATTTTGATCTTTTTGCAATCAAAAGACAAAAAAAACGAATTTGATAATGTGATTTTAAACAAAAATACAATTTATTGAATAAACTTTGAAAATAGTGCAAAAACTACATTTCATATGTAAAATATCAAAAACTTAGTTGGATTGCAAATATTCAAGATGTTTTTCATTCGCTTTGATTTAATATGGTCTAAGCGTGCTGAATATTTCGCTTAAAACTGTAAAAATATGAAAGTAAAATGTTAATATTAGCAATTTTAATAAAATTCGCTCTTAAACTCTGAAAATCAAAAGTTGTGCAAAAAATTGAACAAAAATTGGTGAATAATAGTAATTAGGGTGATTTTGTAAATTCCATTTTGCTATTCCAGTTGAACCAGAATGACAGAAAGAACTAAATTTAGATTTTTCAATAGAATTTTAATCAGAATGATACGTATAACGGAACAAATTTTATTTTGGGGACATGTGGTTTTTTTTGGAACCTATTTGGATTAAAATTGAATTGCACTATAAATGTCACGAATTTATTTATTAGTTATTTCAACCCACATTGAAAATGTACCATAATTAAACACGAGTAAACGAATGTTTTTAAAAGACACAAGCACTTAATTTTGTGTTTCTCCAACTAGTTTTTTACAACATTTTATACAATTTGCATATTAATTTACTATTCATTCTCGAAATATATAAAAAAAAAATAAGACACATACAATTTAAGATAGTATCTGTCAAGCACATAGAACTGTCTGCCTCAATTGGTTTAATAGAAATATATCACAATGCACTACATCATTAATATTCACATAAGAGCACCAATTAAATTGAACCACTTTTATAATCCAGAACCAACATTAAAGAAAAACTTTACTTTTTGACATTTATTGAGAAAAAATTCAAAATGATTATTAAATCATGGCCAGCTTTATTGCAGTGACAAGAAAAATATCAAAATATATTTTCCATCCGAATTTCTCAAATCTAAAATTAAAATTTTTATTAAACATAAGTACTAAGTACTTATATATAAAATAACTTTATTAGACTAAATTGATAGTTACATTTTATAATTAATACTAAATTATATAAATGGTGCCATTTTACAATTAGCAAACACTATTTTAACACTATTTTTTTAAACTAAAAGACAGTTAACAAATATGTGAAATGTATTTCTAAAGATTAATTTTAGTAAGGAAAAAAATATGAGTACTAAGTACTAATCTATTGTATTTACACGATTTGTCATTGGCTGCGGGTACTGAATAATGCATAATTGAACAGAATGGAATTATGGAGCACTTTCTGGAGGAAGCATTGGCTACTTGAATGTTAATATTTTTCAATAGAATTGTATAAACGTATTTTTAATACAAAATAAAATAGTAAGAACAAAAAACATAAAATTTAACTAACAAGAATGATGTATTCAAAAGCAGATTTAAATATACCTTAAAATTTTTAAGAAGAATATGTTTTTTTTGAATAAAAAACATTTGAAATCAGATAAAAATCATAATAATTTCATAAGATATTCAATAAAGAAGAATAAAAAATTGTTTATCGATTTTAAAAACGCGTAGATAACAAATCCATGGCCAAATTCTTTCTAAAAATCAGCATCGTAAATCCGATCCAAGGAAATAACAGGTATTTGCGAAGTTTTAAGTTTCCTCGATTATGACAAACACATGATTAAATTGGTTTCATCAGTATATAAGAATTTCCATTCAAGTTCACTCTTCACATTTCCCTCAATATAGTACATATTTTTTTTCGTTCATTAAGGTAACTTACCATTAACACTTCTTCCACTTTGCGTTTTACCACTACCACAGTTGCGCGCGGCGCTTGATCAAGATGCTCGGCAAGAGAGTTGATCGTCAAGTGAAATGTTCGGGCTGGTTTTATAATTTTCAAATCTCGTCTCATCATTTCGTTTCTTACTACCTTACTAATCGGATATAAGTTGGTGGTGTGGTGCGCGCACGCTCTTGAGGAAAAGAAATAAATACAGCGCGATCTCCGGTGATCGCGTTCGTGCGGGGATCTCTTGGAAATCATCGATCGAGCGCCGCGAAGAAGTCGAGAAGACGCGAAGGTTGTTGCATTTGCCGTTTGACCAGCAGCTCAAATGGACCTCTCTTCCGTCAGCAGGGCAGTAGTTTTGATAACCGAGAGCGAAATAAAATTACGAAATATCATTTTGCCGGATCGGATTTAAGAGTCGTTCTTAAAGTAGATACAAAGTGCTCTTTTGTGCAAAATCGACTAAATTTAATAGAGATTAAATTACCAAGTTTTGCATGCGGTTCTCTTCCGTTTTTATTAAATTTCAAGTCGTTTCTTAGTAAAGTGCTTGTGCATTGCCAGTGATTGTGTTTTAATTACCCCTGATAACCATAGATTACCCAGAATAACACACAGAAACACCGACTATACTAGTAATGTGTAAAATAAAAGAAGCTGAGGCAAAATAAAAATGCGATTCGAGACGCAGAATTATAAACAGAAATTAAAAAGAGAAAATGTGGAACAATCCGTGTGAATTATAACGAGAAGAAAAATCCAATTCATTCATGGTGGCATAAAAAAGGTACTATACTATAGTAAACTACCTCAGCCAGAGTAAACCAGCAACAACAACACAACAGTAGCAGCACCAATTTATGTTTCCACCGAGGAATGGTATCAACCAAAAGTGAAGTTTCTTGTTCATTATTGCACGATAATAAAGTCTGTCTACTTTATACTATTATTTTTCCCCGGAATTAAATCCGGCGGGCGCTTCTGTGGCCGGTGTTTTCAGTGGCTGTGTTTGGTGTTAGTTTTGTGAATGCTGAAATATCAGATATTGTAATTTGTGGAGAGGGAAGAAAATGAATAGCGCACGATAGAAAAGCCCGAAGCGATCCAATCGAAATTGATAATAAATTTAGGCAAAAACAGCAAAATCTGTGTAAACTCAGCATTGACCCTTCTGTGCGAAACTCTCATCAATTGGCGTGTGCGGGGAATTGTGAAACTGAATGCTTGGAGCCGCTGAGGAGTTGCAGACAGAGTAGCCCTTTGCGAATTATGAGCACTGGTATGTAATTAAAATACTCTGATTATTATACTCTTTGAAACAGACATTTGTTTTATTATTCAAATTCAAATTCAGTACAAAAGCGTCACTCATTTCCCATTTATTAAGTGTGTATAGTGTACACGGATTGGTGGCTGTTTCGGGTTCAAATCCGGTGTCAAAATGGCTGTTGTGTAATTGGAAAACTGGAAAGTGCTTTAAATTGTTAATGAAGTAGGTTTCAATGTCAGGTTCGTGAACTTGGCGCAAATACAGCAGTAGCAACAACTTTGCTAGTTTGTTTGTCTTCTCCACACACTCCACTCTGCTCTCTCTGTTCTGCTCTACTGTTCCAAGTGCTGCCTGAGAACGGCCTCGAATCGCGGTGCATCGACGACAAGGGAATGGTGCTGTCTGGAAATGGGGACTCCCTGCCTGTCCACCATAAACAGGGAGAAGCTCTTGTCGATGATCGATGACCCGCGGCAGGGGGCCCTCTTTTTCAAATACTTGTAGATGGAATGGGCCCTTCCGCCGTTCACAATCACCTTCCCGAACACCTGGCAGATCTGCCGCATGTGCAAATCCTCGTACAGTGGCCAATTTGAGTCGTTTCCGTCGCAAACAATTTGATCGCAAATGAACAGCAGAAACTTTATGCCCCTACATCCGAGCTTCTGTTGGATTTGCGCCAGACTCTCCAAATACTTCCGGACGTTCGGCTCCCCGCAATCGGGCACATTTATTACACACAGTAACTGTCCTCTGTAGCCGTCGAACGGCACTGGCTGCCCGTAAATGTCATTGGCACTGAATTCGTATATCGAGCTGGCTTTGAGGGGGTCTCCCAGTTCCGGATTTATCATCTCAGGCATTTTTGTGCAACAATTTAAAACTTCCCGATATTAAACGCTAAAACGCAAACGAACTGCCCGAAATTTCAAAAGCCACTAAATAAACAACAATTACCCTGGTTTGTCTTTATACCTCTATCCACTTATTTCTCATTCACAATTAAAATCGAACCCAATCAAAGTTGCAAATGACAATCAAAGGAAGGAAGTCATTTTTTACAATTCAACTATTGACGCACTTTATTTATAATACACCTGATCAAACTAATTTCAAACATTAGTCACTAAACATGCACTTTTAACCCCTCAAACTAGTTTTAACCTACTTTAAATATATAAAATAAAGTGCTGAGTTGTGACGTGATTGGCATACTGTAGACTTTAGAATATGTCCCATAAAAAAGAATTTAATTCAATGGCATTCAAGTACAAAAACTATTGAATAAATATAAGTTTTTTTTAATTAAAGCATATAATTTGAATACAGGTGTTTGAATATATTTGGGTCTTCATTATTTTAATTAAAAATATCAATGTTTTTGGCTTAATTATAAAGAATATAAAGAACCCCTTTTAAAATTTTCAAAAAATAATAAGAGAAACATATTTCGCAGTCTCTTATAAATTAAATATTAGGAAGAACCATATCCAAATATCTATATGTTTGTCTTTATTGATATTTTTCATAAATTTATTCCTCACATTGAGTATTTTAAATTCAGGTCGGTTTTACATTTACTTCTGATCAGTTTTCTTCAAATTAACTTCGACACTTACTTATTGCCAATTAATAATATCAGGGTTTGTATTAATTATTTAACAGGGAATTTGATTTATTTGTATTAATCTAGGGTCATTAAATTTAAAAAATTATAGAAATTAAACCATACAAATTTTATTTAACTGGTAAAACCAACGCTTCTTAAGAACAAGTTTGTAGTAATCTGTGGTAGTAGTGAAACGTCACTGACTGCGCTGTCATTCATGGGTTTGATTTGTTAATTTCGTTAGAAAACACCTTTAAAATAGTAAAATATGTGCAATAACATCCTTAGATAATATTCTTCTTGTTCTAATGGGCTGATTATTCATTATTCTGCGACGAAATACAAAAATCATTGCAAAAATTCTCTCACCCAATTCAGTCGAAAAAGTATTGGAATTTTACAGAAATAGTGTTAAATTCCGTACAATATAAGATCTAGATAAAGATATACATAAGTCTAGCTTTTAATTGTAGTCAAATATTTTTGCAATTAACCTTGTGATTAAACATTAAATCATGGAAGAGTTTGTAATTCTTGTATGTACTTTTTTAAACAAAAGAAACCCCTAATATTAAAGATTCATTTTGCAAATAAATTTTTGAGTTTATAAATTATTTTACAAAATATTTTTAGAGCAACGCTAATCAATCCTAAGGTTTAAGTAATCTACTAAGAGTGGTAGTGAAACGTCATTGACTGCGCTGTCACTTATGGTTTGGATTTGATAATTTCGTTACAAAAGACTTTTAAAGTAGTTAAATAAGTGCAAGAACTACCTAAGACAATATTTTTTGGTCTGATGTGCTGAATATTCATTATTCTGCACTAAAGTGAAATCATAGCAAAAATTCTCTCACCCAATCCGGTCGAAAAAGTATTGAAATTTTACAGAAATAGTGTCAAATTCGGTAAAATATAGAATTCAGATAACTAAATGCATAGGTCCAGTCCTCAATTCAAGTCGGATTTGTGTCTCATACTTCGAAAACAATGACTATCATCCCAACTAATGATGTCGCTCATTTAACATTTAAAAATCTAGACAACTCATAAAAAAAATTATCATTTTGAAGCCAGATCAAACCATTAGAACAGTTAATTTTTTTCAAGCCGTTTTAAAGAAATTAAAACCGTAAGTTGCATTCTAATTTTGTAAAATAAATGACACATATTTTATAATTTACTTTTAATGAGTAACATCATCCAGTTACAAATCCGTTCACTTGACTAATAATAGCTGTTAATAACAAAGATGGAATAATCTAAATGAAATCATTGAAATAGGCTTAAGTAATAACTATAAAAGATAATTTTGAGTGTTGAATTGAATGCGGATCAATATTTTTTCATAATTAGATGGTCTGACCTTTATCGAAATCGATAATTTAATATCCGTTAAACGTTTGCGTCGCTCGATCTGGAATATTTAATTAAGTCACAATAAAAACCATCGTTCTGCCTAATCATAATGAATGAATGTGGCTAGCCAGTCAGTTAGTCCAGCCTTGAGCTCTTGGAAAATGTTATATTATTTTTTCTCCGGAAGAAGAACGTTGCTCTTTCTGCTGTCTTCTTAGATCACAGTACTTTTCTGCATAATTACCGTGTAATCTATACGCACATGTTATTATCAGAGGCCTCCACTCGCATCACTCGTCCATCTTTTGCGATAGAAACGGGCGGACAGGTGCATAGTTTATCATTCAGATTACCTTGCTCCCTATCCTATCCTATCTACCCAGATCGGATATAATGGAAAAGGAGGAGCAAAATGAAATGTGTGACGTACAATGGTGAAAAATTGAAATTTCTGCTTTTGATGTTCAAACAGTTTTAGAGTCGCCAACCGTTTTGTATTTTAATTGATTTTTTTCAAACTTAAGGTCATTCGAATTCATAATTTATTGTTATATGACATCCTTCATTTTATGAATTAATGTTAATGATTTCAAAATAAACAATAATATCAGAAACAACCGAAAACAATGTGTCTATTAAGGGACGCTGACGTAATCGTAATAAAAAATAAGTTTTTTTTATATGAAATCAATACCTTCAAAGGTAGTTTTTTAATAAAAAATTTGAATAAAATCAAATTTTATCATGTTCCATTAGAAAATCAGATGACTATCATTCTTGCTTTGACGATCCATCTCAAGAATCTTGTTTTAACAAAACCATATATACTTTTACGGCGCCATTTATTTTTTGAGTCGTATGTTATTATTCATTCTGCAGCAAGTGAAACTAGATAATTTTGAAAACATAAAAAAACCAAACGAGATTCAGTTGCCTAATATATTTGTATGAGATCGGCTTCTGTGCCCATATATTTCTATGAAATCTGATCGAAATATCAGGTTGTGTCGTGATTTTTTGTATTATAATCAATATTCTAGAAATTAATAAACCGTACTCATTAATTAAGCTCAGAAATTAATATTTTTATTTCAGAAACTCTTATTTCTTCACTGGTGATGCAACTATTCTTTATTTTATCAAAAAAATATAATTCATATTGTACGAGTATTGTCAATTAGGAAATACAAATAAATTACCAATATAAACGATGATACATGAAATAGTTAAATATTTTAATACAATTGTATTGAAAAATATTTACATTTTAGTAGCCAATCAATGCTTCTTCCATAAACTCCTTTATAACCGCACAGCATTGCGTTATACATTATTCAATACCCGCAGCAAATCATAAATTATGTAAATACACTAAATTAGTACTTTGTACCAGAATTCAACTACTAAAAATTATAATTTTTATTGTAGTTGCTTAGAAGGAAAATATATTTTGACAATTTCAATGCCTCTAGAATTTATTAATCAATTCAAATTTTTCCGCATTAAATTACAAAAAGAAATGTTTTTCGGAAATGGTGGCTTCTAAATGTGGTTTAAATGATGAGTGCAATCAAGTGAATCTTATTGACCACCATCACTGTTGTACATTATTTCTGTGATATATCGAAAAATTTAAACAAAAAGTTTTATCCGCTTGACAACTTCTTTTCTTAATTGTATGTGTTTAGACCTTAATTCAGATCTAGGTTGCCTTCTTATTCTTAACTTCATATTTCGCAACAAAAAAATATCTATTAAATATCCGAATTGTAAATCAAATCTTTTTTAATACTCAAACCATTTAATATCAATTTAAATTTAATTAAGTTTTTATGACAAACAAATAATATCTCCCACCTCAACTGTCAAGTAACAACTAGTATCGTCAATTCTATTTGTTCGAATCCGCCAAGTTTTCAAAGCTTGAATGGAGTAAATTGAATCGAAGAGATAAACCAAATCTTTCTATAATACTAGCAAGTTGCTGCCATTCTATAAATGGATACTGATAAAATTATGAAAGGGATAGTTTTCTTTGTAGTAAGTCGGTTCCGTTTTGATGGCAAAAATCTGTCGATAAATAGGCTCTATCTAAAATCATTTGTAATGATTCATAGATATGCTATACAATTGTCAATAATGAAAAATTGACAATAAGTTGTGAATAGGTAGGGCATTCGAAAACTTTGTTAATGTAAAACCAATTGGTTAGACCCAGACTGGTTGTTGTGTCGTCAAAGAAGGTTTGGAATTATCTCCTTTTATTCAAAATATAATTTGTATTATAAACACAAGAAAATAAAACTAATATTTTTAAAATATTGTCAAATGTCAACCCTATCTAAATAGTTATTGAATATGACTACAGTTTGTGTGCAAAAATTGATTATTAATCCCGATTCGTTTAGCTTGGCGATTTATTATTTCTCTGACATTTGCAAGTTGTTCGTGTGGCCGTAAGAGAGATGTAAATATTTATTGCTGAGTTGTTTGCAGAAATAAATTGCAACTAAACGGGTGGATGGAAGGAGAGGAAACTTTATCTTTGCACAGCCACCACACGGCCCGTTTACTTATAGTTTAGAGAAATACAAATCACTTTTCGCGATTACAAAAAAAGACCAACAGCATCACATCGACCAGTAAGCGATAAATTGGCGACCATGTAATCGGTCCACAGGTAGTTGTCTCCTACATCATCCATTCCAGCACAACACCCTGCCAACAGAACAGCATGGCTGTGGGTTTGCGAAACGCGAATTGAATTTCCGATCTAATCGCGGTAGCTATTTGCCAATTGACCACCGACATTGACCTACAATAAATTTGATTGGCCATTTCTTTAAAAACCAATTTCTGAATGTAATTTTGTCTTCAAACGTTCAATGCTAGATAGAAGAGAAAAAAACTGTTTCTTGACATAATTTTTGGGTCCCACTATTATCATATTTGATTACAACGGTTTAGAGCATCAATTTAAGGTTTATCAATAAAACCATATTGATAATTTGCTAATTAATGATTAGAGACTTTTAACTATTTTGATGAAAATGTTCTTTCCGAAGATATGACAATTATTCAAATGAGAAATAACATCGGTATATATTACATCACTGTTATTTTACTATATAGGTTCAATTCTAATTGCAATGTTTAATTAAATAATTAATATAAGATATTCTTCTGCGACCACACAAGAACCATTACCAGTCTGTGTATAACTAATTGGTTTTACGGAATTAAAATTATTAAATGTCCTATCTGTTAATTTACCAATCTTTCACAATTAGCAATTGAAGATCATTTCTATTAATCATAATTTGTTACATTGTGATTAGCATCACGAACCTAGTAGGCAAAAGACACCCTAAATTACAGAAAACCCATTTAATGACATGTTTTTGCCACCGAAAAAAAAACACACACACTACAAAGAAGACCATCCCTTCCATAACTTTCATCTGTGTCCATTCATTGAGTGGCAGCAAATTAATAGTATTATAGAAATATCCGAATTATCTCTTCGACTCGTTAAACTCCATCAAAACTTCGGAAACCTGTCTGACTCGAGCAAATAGTATTGACAATACTAGCTGTATGACAGTTGAGACCTTGGATACTTCTTTTTGTAAATGTACTTAATCATCATATTTAATCAGAATGTTATTAGTGAAAACGAGTAATGAATTTTGAAAGAAAAAAAAGGACGGATTGATCATGACTCGAACCAGGGCCTATTGAGTTGGATTCTGTCACAGCTCCTTAACCAACTCCACCACCCCAGCCATGATTCAAAAGCTATGAATATTGTAATGGGTAGAATCTATTCTATTCATTTACGTTTATAAGTTTAAACTACAAGTTTGTAAATAGTTATTTATTTTTTATGCATTCAAAAATTGACTCTTAAGAAAAAACTGTTCATATATAACAGTCATGTTTTGAGTTGTTAAATTACCTGTTAAGGTAATCCTAACTTAATTTATCAGTTGAAAAAATAAAGCAGAAATCATGATAAAAACATTAAAACTATTGACATTTGACAGATTTAGATCACTTTAAAAGCCATATTTTGGTTTTTGTAGTCTTATCACTTAACACGGAACATTTTTTGTAAATACTCGTACAATCTATATTGATTTTTAAAAGCCGGTATTTCTCTTAGCACCTTCTCAGTGAAAGATAAGTTTTATTCAAATGTCATCGAAAATATTTGAAGGAGAAATAGTTTAACTTTCATTTTCTTAGGAAAGGTTTTCTATACAATTTCTAATAAATATTGAAATCCTGCTGGTCCACCTTACTTCCTCTTCAAAGACTGGTCTTATAATCTAGTCAAAAATAGCTTGTCGGCCTATAAAAATCTGAAATTTTGGAGATTCTTGTTTTTCGCCTAATAGTTTGAAGATGGGTAAAAAAAGTTAAATTATTGCGGAATGCAATTTTTTGTCGTCAATATTTTGAATACATTATAACTAAAGCATCGAATACGGTTCATTTATAATTCTAACCTTGATCTTTTCGAGAGCACCCGATATATTCGCCAAAAGAGATCGCAACTTTCTTTAATTTAGCATCGCGATACGGCCGATGACGTTAATTCGAGGTAAATCCGACCGCTTTTTTGTCGCGCAAATTATAGACGAAATGACCTTAGAATAATCAGTGGATATTAGTTTGTAATTGGCAGACGTCCTTGCGGGCAGAAATTTCCTCTTTTGCGACTCCAACTTTGTGCGAATTTCTCCCTATTAACGAGAGAGAGAGATGTGAGAGCACAATATTGGTTCGAGGGAATCTGTTTCGATGTCACGGATTAGGGCCAACCCATTACTGGGAAAGTGGTAGCAATTTTGTAATTGGGAGACAAATCGAGATGGAGAGATGGCAAATGTCGATAAATTGCAATTTTGTTTTGAAAGTCACCATCAAATTGGATCGATCAATGGGAATTCACAGAATCAGTGAATAGAAGGTAAACAAGAAGGTGTTTCTGAAAATTAATTTAGCAACTCAGAGGTACCAATTATTAACTTGTTCGTCTGCTCAGTTCCACACTTGTAAAAACCGCACAAAGATTAATCCGATTTAGTTTCCAATTAAATTGGCTATAGCTCAATGGCTCTGTTTTCATATTAGTGTCTGAATTATAAAATGGTCCAATTACTGTTAAATTTGATTAAGATTTCAGACTGTAAGTGGAATTTATTGACGTGTGTTTCGATATGTTTTAGAAATAGGGTTTTCATCTTCTTGAATTTAATTACAATATTACTTCATAATTTAAATCACAATCGCTTTATTTACTCAAATTTGTTGTTATCTTCTAAGAGTACATTAAGATCCATCGTCATGGTGTCTCGGGTCTTTTTAAGAGATATGCATTGTATTTTTAATCAGATAGTGGAGAGGTTTCCAATTGCAACACCAACAATTATGATCCCAATCATCTGCGAACTTGATCAGCAATTGTGTGATAAATCAATTTCACCAAAAAAAGGAGCTTTATGGACGTGTTCACTCCCGCAGCAAATGCAATTCCAAGTATTGCTTGGAAGACAGAGAGCACTGAGGTGATAAGAGACCTTTGACAATTAAACAGTTAGTATCAAAAGACAATTACACTGTCTATTGATTACTTTATTGTACAGAGAAACAATCAGACTGAAATTACTAAGTGAGGTGATGAACTACAACTAGATGTCAAAATCACGGATGAAGACAAATCCAAGAGTAATGTCGAGCTGCCTATTTATAAATTAGAGACTGTTACTCTTAATTTTAACTATAGGGTAACGGCGTCGATTTGATTTTTTTTCCTTATGATTTATGTGTAAACTGGCTATGTTGGGTGAATAGCAGGGTGTTCGAAATTTAACAGGGTGAACTAGAGTTGGGTGAATTCATAATTATATGCTCGTAGGTGCTTCATTATTCCTATTGCTTGTGTATGTCTTGTGGCCGATGTGGTAACGCATCCGGCTGCCTCTTCGGAGTCAAGGGTTCGATCCCTGAGCGGGTAGGATTGACTGGGTCCTTTTTCAACTGGTCTAGGTGCCATTAATTGACTAATAATACGCTGAAAACCAATAGTCACCGAAACGTCGAAAAACCCGTTGGTTGAGGTTGAGACCCCCCGTGTTCCTTACAGGAATTGAAAGGGAAATTTTTTTGTGTATGTCGCTTAAAAGGCTTGGTGACTGTCCCGTCCCAACTCATCACAACATCATCTTTACTATTATCCCCGGAAACATCCCTTGGATTTCTCCATCTAGATGCTCGTAGTTTCTTGCTTTAGTGATTTCCACTAACATTATTGTACTCCACGAGTTTTAAAGTTTTATTTTTCGAATTATATTGATATGCGCATTTTAATTAGTAAACAATAGTACGAGAGCCGATAAATGTTTAAAAATAAAAGCATTATATAGTGATGATTGTTTTCAATTAACATGGTCGATAAATTTAGAATTGCTAAACATTAAGTCATGTTATAAAAAACAAATTCGCATTTTAACAGCTTTATTGTTCTTTTGGGAAATAGAGGAAGATGTTTATGGAAAAGATTTATATGTATTTAAATCCATGTCAAATTAAATTGTATTTTAGTCAATTCTCAATTGAAAGTACGTATTAATCGACTTCATCGTTATTGTTTCCAACAATCAAAGTCTTTAAGTAGATCCTTAACCATCATGTCGTTCACATGTCCTCTTAAGATAGTCTGAATATATGCATCCTGTCTCTTATAAATCCCCAAGCCAAATTATTTATTATAAAAGCTTAGAATAAATGAACATTTTTTAAGTACCCAATTGTTTCTCCTATAGGGCACAGTTTGCAACTCTATTTTGCTGAATGAAATTGCGCAGACAAATTTATGCACAGAATTTAGTTTTCGTAAAAGAGAAAAGCCTAACATGAATAATTTGTTTTGATTAGATTTTGAGTTCAAAAGCGGTTAAAATTGAGCACTAATATTGTCGACTAATCGAACTAAAACCTGGTTTGATCCAAACGGACAGATATTCCGATTTCAATTCATCATCATTTACCTGTGTTTCATTTCACTCCGGTCTCATCACACACAAAACCAACAACAACTAATTTCCAAATCGATTGTACAGTTTTTTTTGTTGGTTGAGTCCGGAAATGAGAGCATTTTCAGCAATTACCCACACTTTCGGGGCCATTCAATAAATCAACAACAGAAACGTACAAACTGCCACATTAGGTTTTGTTTATAGAGAGATCTAAATTGTGACAAATTTCCAGGCCATTTTATTCTCATTATTGCACTAAAGCTACTGACTGCTGATGCCAATTGTGTAACATGCATTTGGTGCTGTGTGTGTGTGGCAGCTTGATGACGCCAATGGTGATTTAATCCGAGAGCCAAACTGTTCGTGGCCAGACCAAATCAAATTAAAATAATGGACTTGTGAAAGGCGTTAAACAAGACAATGAGATCCCATCAAACAAATGAGCCTCGGTTCGACCGATGATTCAATTTCAACAAATTAGGTTCCCACTTGGATTTCGCAAATCACACCAAATTTAACAGTAATTAGGTCTAATCTTTCCGTGGGAAACAGCAATTGAGCAAATCCACTAATGATTCCTAATCGAACTTTGTTACAGAAAACTTTTAAAAAAAATATATTGCCTTTTTTGTTTGTCCATTTCTTCATTTGTACTTGGCTTTACTTCACATTTTTCAAGAAAACTTTACGACATACAAGTAAAACCATGTTTTAAACATTTTTATTCCATAAAATTAATTTTAGAGCAATAAAAATTTTTCTCTCAATGTCGTTTTATAGCACAAGTGCCTTAAAGAATTCGCTAAAGCATACCCTGAATATTAAATGAAACAAATTTATAATAGTAGTGGTGAATTACGACTACTTGTGGCTATGTGCAAGAGAGGGATACAAGATACAATACTCTCTATCACTCCGAAAGTGTGTCTAAGCTAAACTAAGTTTTCGACCGTACCTTTAAAGAACCCTAGTAGTTTAGAAGTGCCTTTTTTATTTCACATTTTTTATGATCGAAAAAAGTCATTACGACATATTTTAGGCATTCTTGTTGCATAGAATTAATATTTTGGCACTAAAGTTTGTTCTGTCACAGAATAGCAAAAGTGTGATCTCCGTTAAAGAAATCCAACAAATTAATTTGAAATACGTTACTTGAATACATAACCATCAAATAAAACAACTATATCAGACCTTTCTATGAATTACGACTACTTTCAACTACGTGCAAGAGAGGGACACAAGATATAATTCTTTTTCTATCATTCCAAAAGTGTTTTGGCTTAACTAAATTTTGAAATGGTAATTTACGATTACTTTTTGTTTAGATTTTAGTGTTCATTTAAAAAAGCATAAAATTTGGTATAAAGCACGGTCGATAATAATGCTAAACCTGCTTTAAGACTTCTTTAATAATGCCTTGACTTATTAACAAAGTTGTATAAATAACTATTAAGATGTTCATATTTGTGTGATGCCATTAAATTGTATTTATTCCTAAAATATATAGATTGAACGATTTAGGGGATTACGAATGTAAAACATTGCAGTAATCCTTCAATATTTGCCATTCATAAAATCAGTTCATTCATAAAAAACGCGACTATAATTTAACTCCAATTGGGCATGAAACTGTTTGCAATTACACACTTTAAACGTACCTTTAATCGCCGTCTTAATGCCAGTAATTCAATGAGTTTGTTGATTATTTCGAGACGTCTTAAAAACCGTATGAATGAAGAGACGAGAAAAAAAGCCTGACACATTCAATAATTCTTTTTTACACGCGGAACGATTGTTAATTTATCGTCATTATGACACTTAAAAACACGACTCTCGTAAAAGCGTAAAAAAAACGTAAATTGAATGACTTTTATAAATCAATTTCGTATTTGCAATAAGGAAAATGGGGAAGCGCGCAAATTGCTCGTAAACCAAGTTATTGCACTGGGCGGTTTTATTTGTCCATTCCAGGCAATTGTTTTTGTTACCACTTTTACTCTCCGTCAAAGCATTTTCAGCACACGCCATTCTGTCCCCCACAAACTAAGCCATTTATCATCCGTTCGTGATCCAACGCCAATTGCCAAATTTGGAGACTCTTTAACGAAATCTTTAATTCAATTCCAAACGAAAGTGATAGCTCTTTAGCTACGCGACGAGAGACTTCTGAGAAATTCAAAGCTTTACAAGGCATTGTCGAGTTCCATAAATGGAACTCAGATTAGCCATTTATGTAAGTTTTAAGGCAGGTCCACTTTTGTAGGTTAGACTTAAGTTTTTTTTGTAACGGTTACTTTTGTAAAATCTCCAATCTTCGCGAGTTTATTTAACGACTCGCGAAGATTGAAGATTTTACGCGCATTTTTGTTTCAAGGTTTATTTGGTCTTTTAGTATTAAAAAACTTTAAACGACTTCTACAACTTTATAGACTGTATTGCCTACCTTAAAAGTAAAAGCTTTAAAAGACATTAATCTTAAATAAGATATGCTATTTCTATGTTTTAGCACTTCAGATCAAATTGTTGTAGATGTTGAAAGACAAATCTCTTGAGTTGAAAAGACGTAATACAAAGAGTTTCGTAAAATCATATTTCACAAATATATATTCTTTACACCTTATCAAACATCAATCAATCGATTTATTTTTGAACACCTCATTTTATCTTGAATTATAGGGAGTTCTAAAAGTTGACAAATGTAGACACATAAAATTGATTGCGTTTTTCCAAAAATAGGCATAATATTGATTGGTTTCTAATTACAACTTTTCTATGAAAACAAATTAGTTTCCGAAAACAAAGGGTTAAGTTAAAAATAGAAGAGATAAGATTAAAATAGATTAGAGTTACATGCAATGAGTAATAAAACTACGACTTAATTAATTGGAAACCTATCCAGAGCCGACATTTATTCTGATTTTAGTGTCAGGCAGGTGAGAGTTTAAGGAGATTTTACGATCATTTATTTCTTTATAATTTAGAGCTAATAGTCAGTTGATTACACCGATTATCATATTAAATTTTTATTAGAAATCGACTTTTAATGTCCAATACAGTACGGCAAATAAGAGGAGGCCAATCAAATTGGTGGTGGAGCTGATTCCAATCTTGGACAATAAAATGTATAAGAAAAGAACAGAAGAGACGGTATTGCTCCTTTTACGATTGTTTTATTCTGAAAACATGGACACTTTAATACACATAAACCCACTCAAGATAAGATCCAGAATATCTACCAGAGCTATTTATATTGAAGCCGTTAGTAGTTGAATGGCTTTCGTAATCCGCCGGGCTTCGAAGAATTGTCAATATTTTTAGATGCAAAAAACCCAATATAAATTTGAATTTTTTAATGGCTAAATTATGCACTTTTCGCCAAAAACCGTTTTCTTAACCCAATTCCCGTTGAAGATGGGTCCACAAAATTCGTCTGGTGACGTCTTCGGCAGTTTTTATTCCTTCTTCTAAATCATCTATCCCGTTTCATTCAGATTGTCATAGGTCAAAAGCAAAACCGGTCCATTCAGCGATACAGTTGCAAAATTAGATGGTACAGAATGGCGAATTCCGTTATTAGATCTCGATTCTAACGATATTGCGTCACAACTTCTGCTCGTCTTCATTTTAATTCGCGGATTCTGCTCGGCGAATACACAATGCCCGGCCATTAAGATATGTCGAAACCACAAATTTATGGCGACACTCGACTTATCAGATGGTCCACGGCTTATGGATATGGTTATAGATGACCATCTTCTTTCTTCTGCGGTGTATGGAACCAGATTAAATTTACAATTCAAACAGAAATACACACCGGTTCTTCTCTTCGCTCCTCATTATATTAGATTGGGATTTTTCTTTGGGGATAATTATCTCCAAAAAACCTCTCGAATCTGATTTATCTTCCTATTAATCTCTAGATCCAAAGCCCGTCCACCTGATGCGGTGCTAGATGGGTTTCAGATAGCCGAATAATCAAATGCTTATTACACCGTAAACAAGTAATTTCGAGCCCGAAATCAGATAATGTAATTTCTGTTGGCAGTCCATTTGTTTTACTTTTTTGTTCGGGAATCATGTGGCGCGCGCGATTCGCCAGCTCAATTCCAATTAATTATCCCTTAACCCCGAAATACAAATTCCAGTAAATTCCCGACTTTCAACTTATTTATTGAACCATATCTTTCAGTGGTTACACTTTTGTTCACATGAAGCCAATAAGTATGCAAATTTCCTTAATTGAATCGTCTGCCGTTAAAGAGCAGCCAACAGTCGGAAAGTTGCTTCATCACAACGATAATGCACTTTATCATCGACTTTAGGTGCAATATATGCATGATTTCTTAATTAAAAAAACTAAAATCAAAAACTTTTCAATAACACTTGATCAAAATGTTATTTTCACAATAAAATATATGGTTTTTATGTTTCAAGAGCTTTTTTGGACATGAAAACAAACAATATTTGTAGGTGTTTAACATGTTGTTTTACCAAAATAGAGATTTGATTAATTAAAAATTAGTATATTAACACTTGACCTTAACAAATTGCGTCACCCTACATACGAAAATTAACGTAATATATTTAAAGAAACTTATGTTGAGTTTATCCATGGTCTATTAGAGGTTTTTCTCTACTTTCAAGACAATTTTTAACTTACTGCGTTTACATTCATTAAATCTATTCTGGAAAGTGGCTAGATCTTTACTGCCTTAATGTGCGGTGCTGAATGGCGTTTCTAACACATTTATCCCTTCCATCCAAAGGCTCCTCAGATCATTTCAAGAAATTTTGATAGTTAGTTAGGGTCCAAAATTGTGTTAGGCATGGAGAGCTAGAGTGAATTACATGGAGGGCTGGGTTCCCTACAAGATCTCTTGACGTTTTGAACTAAATCCATACATTTTTGTGCTCTCGGTAATTCGTACGAAATGAAACTCTGCTATTTACCAAAATCACGCAGTAATTCGGACACATCGGCGTGACAATTCGAAGTTGTAAATTTCTTGTCTTTTTATGTGAATAACAACTATAATCCTTGAGAGGGTTCTTCGCCCATTAACACTTACATTACTCCTAGTTCACAAAAACAATTTTCAGCTATATCTTCAATAAATTCATTTTGATTGACAGTATTTTCATCCTAGAATAATCTTATGAATGGGTTTGTTTTGCAATGTGTGCCGAGTAAACATTGATCGCGATTTCGCCAAATCAAATCCATCATTTAAGTGGTTGGCACGTTCCAATTGGAATTCTTTGTCGATTATTTGCTTCCTTATTACAGATTGTGGATCGGAGCACGTGAATCTCGACTGCCACAATCAATCTGCCTTTACACACATAGTGTGGGGCTCTCGTAAATAAGAATCGGTCGCTCGCTTTCGTTCCAATGAAATCGCTAATGATTTGTGTTTGCATTCACAGAGAGCAACACGTTTTTCTCTCGAGCCTCCAGAAACAATGCAAATTACTGGTTGTAGAATTATGTAATCAAGGGAAGCATTTCCATACACATATTAGAAGATATCGCTTGTCCGAGAGAAATTGCAATCTTCTTGTTCCGTCCCTCGTCCTCCTGTTCACAATTATAATCAGTTCAGCTTAGGTTAACCAGATGGGTAATTTTTAAACTTATAGAATCATTGGCTTTCTGAAAACTGTTGTTAGAATTTTTTATTAACTAATATAATTAACCTAGTACTTTCCAAAATTAATTAAACATGAAAACCATCAATTAAAACCCAAAACTTTATCTATTTTTCATTGAAATTTAATCACTTTATCCAGAGACTCCGTAAATTTATCTCAACTATTCTAATAAATTGTGGATATAGAAATTTACGGGTTCCAAATTTGGTGGTTTTGAAAGTGATAAGAGGCATTTCAACGGACTTTTAAATGTGTCGTTTATTGAAATACCGGTCCAACTATTATTTTTATTTTTGTTGGTTTTTGATAATTATGTAAATTCCCCCGTCTTTGTTTTTAAAATGGTCAGGTTCACATGTCCAGTATTACATTAATATTCAATCACTTATTATCTTATCAGGAATTTGTTCAAACTTTTCAATCAACCAACCAATTCAAGATTTATGGAATCTTGATAAAAATGGACAAGTGTGTAAATACCCTGTAACAGTATTTACTACATTTTTTAGCATAATTTACATGAGTTCAAACTTTTGAAGATGCTCCAATCAGATTGGAGGATCTTCACAAATTTGAATTCTTTTCTGGTTTTTAATATTTATGTTTAAATCTCATATGTCTGGTCATCTTAGTTCTGTTCCTCTCTCTATGTCTTTCTCTATCTCTCCTTGAGTGCGTCCCCTACGTCATTACGACCCATAAATACCATTATCTTATGGTCGGTAGCGTGTGGCTGGCTGGCTGTCGAAGAAGTGTTGCGGAAACGTGATCAGCACCTTGAATAGGCGAAACGTGTGCCAATAATTTCAGTTTTCGGGCGCCCTTCGCAAGTCCTCTCCTCCTCCTCCTAAATACAATTGGAAAGGCAACAGTTTTCCAACTATAGCTATTACTTTAAGTAGAGTTCACAAATTTATTCAGTCGTGACTCTGTGTTAATAATTGCTCTTCGGAGCCGCGCTGTCGTAGACACTAGCCACTGATTAGCCATCTCTTGAGACTAATTAGCCAATTTCGCATTTTTCAGACGTCTAAACTGTCCACAAAACATTTGGCCAACACACCATCAAGTAGCAGAGAGTCTTTACAATGAGCCGGGTAAGTGATTTTAAATCATTTCGAACATCTTTACAGTGAAATCGTGGTAAAATTTAACAGTTTCGTACTCCTTTTTGCATACAATTGAATAGTTTGCATTCAAAATGCATTTGAGATGTCATTTCTCAGCAATTTAAGTTACATTTTTTAAAATTCAAATGATGAAATATCCTAAACACGCTAATTCAATAAGTTTTTTAAATCTTTAAACATCAATGAATCTAGTAATTTTTTATGCAATCACTCCTTTTCAATAACTTTCCAAATCTTTAGTTTTTAAGTAAAAAATCTTATATTTTGTAAAACAATATCAAACGATAAATCACTATCTTTAAAGACGATTTAAACCCAAACAAAAGAAAGACATTTAAATAAATGAAAAACTAATTAATGAAAACACAAAAGTCAATCAATGAAAACCACTTTGATTCATAAGCGTCATTTAAAATTTAATATTCAAATTACTTTGAACAATTAGTCAGTAAGTTTATTCAATGAAATATATTAACTCCTATTAATTTGTATTGAATATGGATGAAAAGAATAACATTATGTTATATAAATTAACAGCTTCATCTTTTTCACACCCCATTAGTGAAAGTCACAATAATAGAGGCTTTAAACTTCATAAAAAAATTAGTAAAAAAGGTTTAAACTAAAGTCACTTAACACAGAAGAAGTCATGCCGATTATTTGTTGTTGTAATAACTTGATATGCCGATTATGACGTCATTTTGATTTGATTTGAAGAAAGAGTGACTATGCAAACCCAGCTTAAAGGGTCAGGACTCTGTTTGGGCCCATTCGCCGATGATGACGTCATAACCGGCATGTTATTTTTTGTTTTGGTTTGTGTGATTCAAGAAAATTACTTTAAATTCTGTGAGAAAAGACTTTTAAAGTATTTAATTTTATGAAATAATTGCCTAAGATAATAAGACTGTGCCACCAGTCATTGAGTGTGCTCCATTTATTTTGATTGTGTGGGCCCGAGTCGTTTCTATCAAATTGACTCGGGCACCCGTTAATAAAATACACTTTTTTCCTTCCTTTTTCATCCCAACATTGGGACATAGGATACTTTCAAAGCAAGCTATGTCTGTGTTTCGTTAATCATTATTAATTGGAATGAGTGATTAGCTCATTGCCAATATTGTCCAATATCCAATATTGTTTCGCAACGAAAACTGGTATTTGGGTACAATTTTTCTATGAGATGGTGTATCATACTCTTCCACAAACAGTGCTTTCATTAAACAGTTCATTCAATGGATTGTCGAGGAAGGTTTAAGATAGGAAAATCTGAAATTTTGATAGGATTTTTAAATACAGAATTGGAAACGAAAGTGGAAAGAAAGGAAAAGAAGATTATTAGGAAAAG